>VZRN01005166.1:598078-682966 GCA_013397935.1 Dasyornis broadbenti | reverse complement strand
TGAGAGACAGTAAATGTTGAGTACAAAAACCTGAGAAGCCAGAGTCGCCTTGATCTTGTCAAGATAAAGGGGACAATGACCAGCCTGAAATTGCTTCCAGGAATCTACCTCAACATGACCACCTGCTTACACAGGGCATGCATGGCATGCATGCTGATGATATTAATGTTTTCCGAGAAATAATTTGCATAACCATGCTTGTCCAAAAGAATGTGATGCATATTCATGACTTGTACCCTTAATATTGTGTTGTGAGAAGTGCCTGGTGTGTGTGTTTGGAGGAGCGATCCCCCCACACCCAGCGTGCTGAATAAAGCAAATACCCGCTTCTTTGACTCTGTCTCAGAAGTGTCCTTTGGCCCGGTTTGGGGCAAATCAAAGCCATCCCAAGCTCATCACTCCTGAGAATGCTATAATGCAATGTGGCCGAGCAGTCACAGCTGGAGAGAAGGACCTTTAGTACTGGTTGCTGTATAACATAACAAACATAACATGACATAACATAACAACATAACGTAACGTAGTGTAACGTAACATAACATAAAAAAATGGATATTTTCTCAAAAATGTCAAAGCAAAGGAGCATCTCTGATAGTTTCTTCTCAGCTTTCCCTTATGCAAATAAATGGGATATTTGATACAAAGACTGATCATTGACTGATCTCTAGTGAGGGAAGAGAGTGCCAGTCTTGTGTGAGCGTGAGAGTATGCAATGATCCAACTTTATTTTCTGTCTTGTGTAACAGAAAGCTCAGACCTAACTAGGTCAAGTACAGTCATCCCTGCTTATTGGTTCACAATCTTGGCTTAAAGGGACAACAGACTATGACATTCAAAAGGATTATTTGAAGGGCAAAATTTAAAGGTGCATTAAATCAATAGTAAATCACTGGAAGAAGACTGAAGTTCGAGCTCCCAAAATAAAATAAAATAAATAAAATAAAATAAAATAAAATAAAATAAAATAAAATAAAATAAAATAAAATAAAATAAAATAAAATAAAATAATATAAAAAGTAAAAAGTTAAAAGGCCAGAAGAATGAAAACAAGGCTAACTAAATAAAGATAGCTTACTTTCATATTTTTTTTTCCCCTACCTGTGAACTATTTTTGACCTGGAGGATTTGTAACATAAAACTAAAATCTCCTTTAGGCAATGATTTACACCTTGCATACCAATAACTTGCTTACAGTTTACAGTGTTGACATGCAATATGTTCTGTCCTTATCCCTGGCATGAGATGATTTGCTGAAATGTGACATGCAGGCTTTGAAAGTTAGCTGGAAGCTATGATTCCCATCAAACAGAGAAGTTATAGGAGGAAACCAGATGGAAGTTCTGCAGGTTAACCACAGGCATAACTGAACTAAGACTCTCAGCAGCAGTGATGGTCCATTTTGGTTCTGTACTTTTCAGAAAACAGGCATGACAAGAGTAAGACTGATGCTTGTGCTTTTGTCACTGTCCTTTAATACAACTTCTATAGGGATTTCTAGGGCACTAACTATGGTCAGTCATTTATTCAGTGATGTGACACAGCTGAGAACACTGCCCAAAGGGTCTCAGTATCTGAGAATACATTACTACAGTTTTTCAGTGCAGGAGGGAGAGATAAGAGCCCTATGTTGCAGTCTTTTGAGACCAGGGCAGTTTTGCTTCCTGTTGCAGAGTGAACTTCAAGTTCAGCTCTCTGAGCTTTCATGGTCAAGCATTTAATGGATTTAATGGATGTGGACTGAACTTTATTACCCCTGAGTATTACTAGAGAAACTCCTCATGGTTTCAAGGTTTCCTCAAATTGCTGTATGGTTGCATTGACCAGCAGCCTCAGTATTATAATGCCAGAGACGTAAGTTTAAAATTAAAATGGAAAAAGTCTCCTGCCTGAAGCTAAAAACATTGAGGTATAAGGAAGAAATATGACCAGTTCTCTAAATGTAAATGGGACTGTAACAGATTGAAGACACAGGAGACTAAGGACCTGTTTTGTAAGCACGTAGTTGCAGGCATTGGCAACAGCTGCTAACTCCGAAAGAATGGGTATAGAAAGCCCTGTGGCATTCTGTCTAGTGCTGTGAATTTGATGCTGATGGACATTCAGGGCACACACTCATAACAGGCCCCTGCAATACATCTGTTAGAGTTCTTGTCTACCTCAAAACAGGACATTCTCATTCTTTTAACAACTACTCTTATACTTTCTTCCCCTCAGGAATAGCCTTAGCTTCAAAAGGTGTGAAAGAAAAATGAGCAAATGACCCTAAGGTGTTGATATCATTGTGATAAATTAGAGCAGAGTCTGCAATGTCATTTAGATGAGCTTTCCCAGACTTGGATGCTTGGCTGAATCATTACAGTCACATCATCTACATTTTGGACACTCAGATATCTACATCTGGACTACTTAGAGAGTCTCTAAGTCCATTATTTTTTTTCCTGGATTCCTGTTGTCTACAAAAGTACTAAGTACTATTGGGGAGAATTTCTATTCAAGAGAATTTCAGCAGTCATGGTTTTATGGTGACTCATTTAATATAATTTCCAGGTGCCTGAATTGCCAGTGATTAGGGAGGTGGCTCCACTCTTAACTGGAGTAAACGGTGGAAGTAAGACTGGAAGCTCTTCTGAAAACTACAGACCTCTTCCTGAGCTCTCTTCAATTTTAATATATTAATTTCTATAGACAACCAGCTCTATCTTTTCCAGTTTTTAGATGAGTTCCCTCTGTAGTATTTCATTTTCAACATGTTTCCTTAAGAGGCTGCCAGCCCTAAAAGAAAAACACTATTTTTAACTTTTCTTATAGAATTTGATATTTTCTCTAGGAAGAAGAGAATATTAGCTATTGGCAAATACTGAATTTCTTACAGATTTTTGTTGCTGTTCTACAGTGAAAGCATGATTAAATTGTTTACTTTATGATGTTCCATTGTGTCTCCATTTAATTTAACTGTCACACAAGATGGAGTAACAATTAGATTTTCAGTTAAGAGCTTCTGAGCAGTCTCTTTTTTAGCTTCATTCCCTTGCATAAAATCAACTTTGAAGATTTTAAAACAGTGGTCTCATCTTGAAGGGCTTGGTAGAACAATATTCTGAATATTCTGTGCCAACCATGTAAGTATCTCACTTACTGTATGTGAAGGGTCCTGCTGATTTAAACTATTCCACTGCATCCAGCCCCTGAAGACTTCAAGGCAAAATACCTGGACTCTAAGAGATGGTGTAGATTATGGTCATGATGGAAAGGCTGGGTTTTACACAACAGAAGTTACATAAAGCACAGATGTTTTCTAAGTCACAGACTTTCACAAATGTGTCTGCTGAAGCCTTCCTGAATAGCTTCACCAGTAACCTAAATATTTCAATCAAGAGATATTGCTGGTTGAAATCGATATTCCTTTCATTTGAGAATGTTGTTCAACTTTTTTTTTAAAGAAGTTTAAAAATTACAATTAATCTTTAAGTTCTTAAATAGCTTTTCCCAGTCACTTTGGGTTTTGGAATGACAAAAACTATTTTCAACTGGAAAAGAGAGGACAAAAAGGATTAAACATTGACTTAATATAAAAATTTTCAAATGAAAGTCCAAACTACTCTGAACAGTCATGGTCCTGGGTTTTGTAGAGAAGGAGGTCTCCAGATTCTTATATGGTTACTTTGCTTTATGAACTGCAGGGCCAGGTGAGGGCAGGGGAATTTTGATCAGGTGGAGCCTTAGAGCTGAAGTATCCAAGGGTTGGAGGCCATGCTCAAGCATGAGGTTTGAAACAGTCTCCCCGGATTCTGCAGGATGCAGAAGGAAAACTGGTGTGAGAGATGACTTATGTACCCTTCTTGAATCCATCACTTATTAACAGTCAGAAAAGGATGTTTTGAATGGAAAACTTCATCCAGGTCTTATATTACACTTACCCCATTTCACAGCGTTCTCACAGCAAGGCTATAACAAAGAAACAGCATTTGCATCAGGATGCAGCTCCTTGGATTTAATTTTGTTTGGAATAGACTTATGGCCTATTTTACAAATTCCTATATTGTCAAACCTACCCTTCTATCTATGTCTGAGTGTTTTTAGGTGACTGCACGGTGATACTGCAAACGTTTTTATCATGTAGCATTGCAAAAATAGTTACAGAAACAAAGGGAATACACAACCAGAAAGATCAAGACTGTAACAGCATGACCATCCTTCTGATTTTAGTAAATGCCTCGATGCAGAAGTGAAAGATAGTCATCATTCAAATACAGAAAGAGAACCTGACAGAAATATAACTGCCCTGACCACAAAGCAGTTGCTTTTTTACAGTTGTTTCACTAAATACAAAGCTTTCACGAGTGAAGCCCATACAAGAGGTTGGCCAGTTGTCTGGGAGATATAATTCAAATGGATTAAGAGCAGAAATGGAATGCTTCCAATACATACAAGTTAAACCAAAATCCAGGTGAAAACCACTCCAAAATAATGGAATTGTTTTTGCTTGGTGGCAAACTACTTTGCAGTTCAGAAATGATATATGCTTTTACCAAGCTGCTGTGCCCTAGAGGTACTATAATGGGTAATGAAGCTATACACTGATTTATAAAAAAGTAGTGTCTTTACAGTTTCAGGGCCTGAATTGGGTGACCTGAAAGAAAAGAGAAAAAACAATTTGTTTTCCATCACAGCAGGCAGGGAACCTGCTGTTTGGGGTGGGATGATTTTAATTTTAATATTTTTAAAGCATCCTATTAAGCTCTTTGTAAATACACATTTTAAAATTAACGTAGAGGTAGAGCCTGGCTCACATGTTGAACAGTATAATCTTCAATATCTGCTGAGAGAATCTGTGTGGAGAAGGATTGTTGCTCTTCCAAAAAGTCCAAGCACAAAATGATGGTAAGGATTTCTGAAAGTGCAACCTCAAACTGATATTTTCACCCTCAAAACAGGTCATTTGCACTACCAGTTTATTTGTACTTTGCCTGGACTTTTGTGACATCACATAAAAGCTAAGGCTAGAAGTAATTTAGGTATTGGAACCAGAATATCTAATAAAACATTTATTTATTCATTTTATTCTTTATCATTACTCTTTTTAGCAAAATTCCTTATATGAGAGATTTTCTCCAGGAACCCCTTTGTATACCAGTACTAATGCATTGAACATTCCAGGCCAATTTCTATGAAACTCTTGTATGAAAGAACAGTACTTCTTGCTTGAACCTTCCATCTCCTTTCAAATGTGAACCTAATCTAAGGAAATTTTTGGTGATTTTGCTCTCTTCTCATACCCAATTCTGTCAGTTCTGTTGGTCTGTGCGTGAGACTTGCTCAGTTGCTTTACTCTTATTATCAGTGATTTTCATGTCCCTTCATTCGGGGCATTACAGAGAGAACTTTTCTTGGTTCCACATGCCATATAATAACTGTTTTGACTTGTGGTATCACAATAGCAAGGGAGAAGCCACACACACTGCCTGGAATACCACCTCAGTGCATCACTAATGAAATGCATGCTCCCAGCTGGGAATTTCTTTTGTGGCATCTTCCTGGGCTCTTGTCCCTGAGTCCCAGAGTTCATCTTGCTATCAAAGACCCTACATGGCAGTCTCTCAGGGATATCAGACAGACATGGCAGTCTTTCTCTGTGTGTCAGGGGTTGAGGTCCAAAGAAGGTCTGTGATAACGCTTCTTGACATCACCATCTGCCTTTGATGGATAAATGACACTAAGGCTGTGTGTAGAAGTGGCTGGGTTTGAAGAGCAAGGTGGACATATATGTAAAAGGAGTCTAAAGGGTTTAGAACTGGGTAGACATTAGTCCATTTCATTAAGGCACTGCGCAATCCAACATGAGGACACTTCTAGTGTGGAAGAGGTGGAAAATCAGAAAAATGGGAGAGCTGAAACTATGAATTGACATTGAAAGCTGAATCAAAACACTGAAGACCAGTTTGTGTTATCAGTAATTTCACAATGTGCTGTCAATTTCCTCACTTTGATGAGAGCTCAGGTTTTCCCAGAATTAAAAAGAAAATAGAATCTTTACTCTGCGAGTCAAGCACTCTTTTTTGCTATTCCTGACCACCACCTATGGGGGTTAGACCGCAGAGCTCATGTACAACTCTGAATAGAAACAGCAGATGTGCTTCCCCCATCAGTGAGCCAATGGATGACTGTAAATCCAGGACAGCACACATAAGCTTGATGTTTTGCTGAGTTGTTGATGTTGATGTTTTGTCTCATTCACTTTATACACTGCCAGATAAACTGTATTTGGCACAATTTTTTAAAAGTGCTCTGTAATGAGGTATATGGATGAATATGTGTGTGTATATCTGTGCATTGCTTTGCACAACATGGTCACATATACAGGAATAAATAAATATAGAGTCCCTTTTGACTGAAAATCACATGAACATTTTAGAGTTTGTGAACTACTATTTTTTTATTTGACTGGACAGTTTCCTATTCAATGCCTCAGCAAGCAGAAGATAGAAGTGAGAGCCTGAAGATCAGCAAAGTACTGTCCAACTGAAGTTAGTAAGGTGTCACCATGTGTGAGTCTGAAATAGTATAGCTTAATGTAGTGCACAGAATATCACATTGATGATGTGACTCTATCCTTGACCTTTTGCTTCTCTCTGTAGCCTCGTAAAGAAGTACAATTCTGATTTCATATATAACATCTATGCTGTCCTTGTGTCCTTTAAAAAATCTGTCCTTTAAAAAAAAATCTGACCATTGAAACATACAGACTCTGTCAGGAACATGCCTCAGACCAAATGCAGTTGATAACTTTTGATGAAAGGTCATCCACTCTCCAGGCTATTTCAAGACTACCAAAGATGACTGCTAGTGCCATCTATGGTGTTCAAGGATACAAGTGATGATACAATTCCTTACATCTCTCAAGATTAT
This sequence comes from Dasyornis broadbenti, assembly GCA_013397935.1. Lineage (NCBI taxonomy): Eukaryota > Metazoa > Chordata > Aves > Passeriformes > Dasyornithidae > Dasyornis > Dasyornis broadbenti. The sequence goes on along the minus strand of VZRN01005166.1, from coordinate 676,060 downwards.
TTGACATATTCGGCTGAAGAATGTGTATGCTAACATTTACCACAAACCTGAGCTCCCTATGGTTTGTGCTTGCCTAAAGTCTATTTCTGCTCTGAGGCATCCTGTGCCATTCTTGCAAGTTACCGCTGCAGATTCTTGCTTGCAGCACTGTTCTGGCTAATTTTGTACCACGCTGCTTTCCTAACAATTGCCTGTTTTAAATGGCACCTTCTTATTAAAACTTCTAAACTTTGCACAACTAAGCACTGCAGATTGCTGAATGAGTGAAAGGTAGCAGATTTGCCTATGTCTGTGAGATAATGAAACCTCAAAATAGTGCTTGTAAAGTAACAGCTCGCTAGCTGTTTATGAGATACATAAATTACCACTCATGGTTCGTTCTGCAGATTAGCACATTCTGCACATTTATTCGTTTTAGTTTCTGTTGGGAGGCCTGTAAGAATTCAGTGTTTTAGAATTACAAGAAATATATTTACTGCATCACTAATCTAGAGGGCCTGTTTTCAAACGCTCCTTGCAGTGCCAAGACCAAATTTTGAGGAAGCCCTGCAACTGCTGAAATAGAAGCAGTGAGAGCCTGACTTTCAATATTCCTGTGTGTGAAGTACCCTATCTGTACAACCTCACAGACAGATTTTTGATGCCAATCATTAATCATCTTTCTGAGTAAGCATTTGTATTGGTTTGGAAGACAGGCATCTGCTAAGGAAGGTGGAAACCTGCCTTAGAATAGGGGATATCACCCCCCTCCCTCCAAATTGGTATAAGGTCGAAATCAAAGGCTCTCAGGCAGAGATATGGGAAAAGGAATAACAGTTCTTTACTCGTATCTATAAGGAGGAAAACAAGCAACAATAACAGTGGCAATAACAAATAAACAAACCAGATACCCGGTGGCAGCTTTCTCTGGGCTGCCAGACACCGCCCCTCCCCTTTGGTGCAGTTACGGTCACGGCCGGCAGGGGGCGCTGTGGCGCGAGCTCAGCTCCTCGGTGATGGCGGACGGAGCTGAGGGCGAGGCGGCTGCACGGCGAGCGGAGCTGCAGCAGGGAATCTCAGGGCAGCAAACTGGGCGGCAGAGCTTGTCCACTCGAGCCGGCGAACAAAAGGGTAGCAGAGACTCCAGCAAGGAAGAAAAAATCCAGGCAGTGCTGAGCTCCCGCAGCAGCAGTGAAGGGAAAGAAGAAACAGAAGCTGTCTCCTCCAACGAGTCTCGGGAACAAGTGTGTCCCTGCCCACGGCCAGCCACCTTTTTCTTCTCTTGCCACACCTGGCTATGTTTTTAGTCTCTTAAGTGCGTCTTTGTCACTTAGGTACTCAGTCGTTATCTCTTAAGTACCCAGGCGTTAAGGCTCGTTAAGGTATCTCTAGCCACAGGATGGAAAAAATCCCAACCTCCAACAGCATTATAAATAGGTCATCCCGGTAGGAAATCAGCTAAGGCTCTAGATTTTCTAGAGCAGGTTATGCTAAATATCTGCTGAGGATGATCTCTTCGGGAGTACCAAAACAAGCAGGTGGGAAACTGCTAGCAATAGACATGAATGCCTCTTACAATTTTGTTAAGTTACAAGAAAGTGAGATGTGCTCTGTTGAGGGGCCCATCTTGTTTCCAGAATTAATGCCTATACAGGAATCATCTAAACCAGTCTGAACATCCTGCTAATTCCTTTCCCACTTTTTAATTTTTTTCTCAGAATGAGAATAGCAATTGTTAGTGTTCATATCTGCATGCAAATGACTTGCTCTTCATCTTGCAGCCAGAAGAATTTCAGGGAATGATGAATGCTCATGATTGTGAAAACACAATTCAGTTCCCTAAACAGATGTGTCTAAGGTATCTTAGGCAACCACATGGGGTTTACAGGTAAACAGAGTATCTTTAGAAACCTGGGCCATTCTGGAGCATGGAAGGTTCTAGAGGGTTGGAACTAGATGATCTTTTATGTCCCTTCCAACCCAAACCATTCTGTGATTCAAACTGTTTACAACAACCCAAGGCCAGTGTTTAACACTGCACAGCCACTGCTCTGACAGCAGCATACCGAGCACCCTTGGAAAATAAAGAAGATGCATCAAATTAATGACTTCTCTAAGTGTTCTGTTTTAGAATGCCTTGACAATTAAGGGAAATTCAAACACTATTGTATTCCGAAAATCATTCCCTAGTAGCTAAATATCAACTGTCTAAATGTTAATCCTAAAATCTTTGGCTCCCATGTTTATATTCAGAGCAAGGGACTGTATTTGTTATATACCATTAACATTTCTTCTGAACATGCCTAAACCTGAAACATTCCTAAAGCATCTGCAAGAAACAGGAATTGCTGAACACAACGGTAATATATTTTTCTTATTACTATGTGGGCTATGATTTCCTTCCCTAAGTTTCCAACCATTTTGTTCTGAGCCGTAGCTGATGGATGAGAGCTATATTCCTGTCCACAGACATGATAGCCTCTAAGTGGTTTTGGTCTTGAGAAAAACTCTTACCTCTTCCAGGCCTAGAAATTTGCAACCCTCCAAATCCCAGTTGTTTTTCCCTGCACTCTGCTAACAACAAGAAGTAAAAGAGAGAATTTTGATGATGTGTTCACTGTGCTTATTGCTTCTTTCTTCTGGACTGAGATCAAGAAACAAAACACAGGGAAGAGATAGCAGGACATAAATGATGATGTTTTTATTGCTTTGTCAAATTTGAGCCAGGTTTTCAAAGGGACCATTTTACTAGAATTTGGCTCTTTCACTTGAAGTAGCACAAGTAAATTACTTCTTGCATGTGCTGAACATTTGCAAAGTTGCACACAACAGGTTCAGCTGTTTGTGAAGGGCATGAGCCCTCAGCCCCAGGGCCGCCAGCCCCTGACCCAGTGATGCTGCTGCTCTCCAAAGCCCACCCTGCCTGGCCATGGGCCTGACCTGTCCCCATCCCCAGGGAGGTGCCTGGTGGCCGGGCTGGGGCTGTCCCAGTGCCTCCCAGCTGGCTGCCCCTGGCTGGGGCTGGGATTGGCCTGACAGCAGCTGTGAGGTTTTGGCAAAGCCCCGTGTCAAACAGGAGTCCGGACAGGCAAAAACTGTCCTGGCTCATGGGCCTCATGCCTGGGCCAGAGTCAGGGTCAGGATCAGAGTTATTTCTCCCCCCTGCTATATTGGTCAGCAAAAGCATTTTGTGAGTTGGGCAGGATAATGACAGTAGCTCAATACTCTGAAACTTGGGACAAACTCAGGAAATTTAAGGGCACAGCTGTCCAGTGAGCTTGTACAGTAGTTCTGTTTATTTTACAAATGCTGCAGGCTTTGAAATCCCAGATCATCTTCCCCAGAGTGGTTTGTGTCTGGCTGCCAGAGCAGGGAGGCAGGTCTCTGTTTATGAGCAGATGACACCAACAGGGAGCCAGCAATGCTCTCATCTCTCCTGACACCACAGTGGGAGCTTGTGTTCCCTTTAAACCACTCTTCTGAGGAAATGTGGTGACCGACCAGAGGTTTTACTTATTTAGTGTGCTAATGAGGCAAGGCTTTGGAAGTGCACAGCTGAGTTTGGAGCCTAGCAGCTTGGATAATGCATGCTCTTCTATAGGACAACTTTTAACCCCAACATCTGAAAGTCTACTGTAAGCAGCAGCTCTTGCGAAAACTATTTGTTGGATGATAATGACAGTGTCAGTCCCTTTTGGACTACAGCTGACTCTTGGTTCTGATGGATATGGTCCTCCCCATTACAGCTCTTCTACTCTGCATGCCACAGGAATGCAGAATATAGGTAGAGGTAGAGGTAGAGAGCATCTCTACTCTCCTACACTCATGCCCTATGTCTCTTTATTCTGAACAAATGAAATTACATAGAGTTGTGTTTGAATTCACTCATTTCATGCTCTGTTTAGCCATAATGAGAAAAGCATTACACTGTAATCTGGTATTGAGTGCATTGCACCTTGGAGCCCTTGGTTCAAAAAAGGTAATTACAATCTTTCTTTTAAAAGTGATAGTGGTACTGCTCTTCTCTGTGAAAGGTGAGAAAACCAGCGCAGCATCCTCCAGTCTCCATCTGTGTGAGAACTTGGATTGAAGGGCAGTTCATTGAGAGTGTGAAACCCAGGACTTGCTCTCTCTGCTCTTTGAAACAACTCAGAATAGGAGCCTGCCCTAATCATTAGTCTGTGGTGTGGGAGCTGAAATGAGGAGCGAGGGAAGACTGTACACCTCTATGTGAAATACCATTCCTGATTCTTTAGCTGCTCCTCTTATGCCGCCTTCCAAGAGACAGAAAGAGAACTGGTGACCCTGTAGCTTAGAGATTATGGCATTCACCCATGTGGGGGAATACTGGGTCTCATATCCTTGGTTTAAAGGCTACACCTGGATTTCTTGTTTCATTGAGTATTTTTAGGTCTAGCCCATACTTGGAACAAATATTGACAGATTCTTGCTGGCTAATGTACTGTAGCTCTCTGATGCATGTTGAAAATGGTTAAGCATTACAGCCTTTTTCAGACAGGTGAAAGATGTTTTCTGCATTTACACTATTCTGAAAAATGCAATAATTTTATCAAAGCCTTTCTAGGATTAATGGCTTAGTTGCAGGCATTTCAATTTATAAAATAAATAACACCCCATCAATGGAAATGAGCAAAGCACCAAAAAGACTGGATAAAAAATCCCAAACAAACAAAGCTTTGGAAGCTGATATTAATAGGAACAAAGTGAGAGAGGTAATAAATAATTCATGCAATTGTTTTGGGAAATATATTTTAAAAGAAATTTAATTGAGGGAAAGGTTTATTCCTCAGTCTTTTGTTTTTTGACTGCTTAGAGGTAGAGGTACAGGGAAGAGAAGCAAAGAAATGAAAAACTCATAAAAGTGCATGTGTTTGTCCAGAGGGAATCTTTTCAAAGTTACTGTAATATGTATCTAGCCAAATTGTGACACAGCATTCATCTCTGTCATGTTTGAATCCCTTACATTCATTACAGTCTTTTTAAGTCCGAAAACAATTAGGAGATGGAAATGCTCAGATGTAGGATCCAAGTCGTTTAGTGCAAGACTAACCTTTCTCACATGGTAAAAAGTAGCAGGAACAAAGTAATATGGTAGACAAAAGGCAAACTTCTGACCATTACCTTCCTCTAAGCAGTGCCTGGTTTAGATGCGGTCCCGAGATCACATCTCATTTTGGAAATTTGCTTTCAGTGGCCAAATTATTATTTTGAAAAGCACCATTCCATTATAGGTGATATGTATGAATTTTGATTTTCATGATGTACCTGGACAATGAAGAAGGGAGAAGACTGCTCATCCATGGTATCCAGAAGTAGTGCATTTTATCAAAGCCACTGCAAGAGATGAGATTTCTCAGAGGTATATTGATCCCATGGTTTTTAGGGTTTGTTTCTTTCTCTGCTAATTACACATGAAACTTACATAACCACCCTGTACTAGATGCATAGAGTAGAATGAGTGAATCCAGGTCTTTGTTAACACCAGATTGCAAGTTGGAAACCAAAAGTGTTGTATTTTGTGAGAATGTGTTTTAGTGTCATTTAAAATCTAATTGATTTTCAGTTGAACTAAGATGCCTAGACCAGTTTGTTCTGTCCTTGCAGGAGCCCCATTAATTGATTGTTCCAAGGAAAGAAGTTTGCTGCTCTGAGATTTATAACCTGGGATTGTTCAGATATGTATTTCTGAGAGGATTGCCCCACAGTCTGTGGCAAGGTTAGTTACTAATGCATTATGCGTCACTAATGTGCATTCAGGCTTTTTAATCAAATACTGCAGGATCAGAAATTGGCTCTGTATTTCTAATGGATAATTGTTAATTAATATGATGAAGGTAAGACAAACCCACACAATATGGATTCCTTTAGCTCTGACATAAGTATTGGTTAACCTTTCCTGATTTTGCAATATTGCACAGGATAAGATTTGTCATATTAAATCGTACTGTGAATCTGTCAGGTTCTGTACTCTGAATCTTTCAGTAGTCAGTTGATTTGAAAAAGGCTTCAAAATAAAGGCAAAGAACCCTTCCAGGCAACATGAGAGTTGGAGGGAAGAGCCCAGGCTGCAGGAAGAGAGACAAGGAGGCATCAGGAAGTCTGTCATGCATGGCTGGGTGCTTCAAAGCTTGTTCATAATTAAGAACCACTGAACATCTGAAACATGGAGTTCTTTCATATTACTGATCAGCACATAATAAATTAACAGCCTGAGTTTGAAAGAATCCTTCATAAAAACTGGTCTTCAAAGTCACTCAACCAATAAAATTGGCTACAGCTTTTAGAACTGTGCTTTAGAGCCAGAATGTCGAGCCTTACTTTAGAAAACACGTCTGCAAAAGTCTGCGTGGTTATCTCAAAGTAAAATAGCTCCAAAGTAGCATGTGCAGCTAGGTAAATAGAAGGTTTGTGAGGAATTTCTGCATCCAATTGATGATTAGCAGAGAAATCACAGCATCTGACTTGTGCAAAGTAATTAACCTGTCTATTTCAGCTACCTAATCTCCACAGACTTTTGGCATAGTCAGTAGAAGGAGAAATGTTCTCCCAAGTGGCATCTGGAGATCCTACCTTGCGTCCTGCCTTCAGTAACTTCCTGAGAATCTCTTCCTCTGTTGTCTGGAAAAAGCTGAAGAAATCAGCCATCACACAACTCACTTAATTCAGCCCTTAAAGATGATATCTATGCATGAAATTTTAGTGTTTATTTTAGACAAAGTATTCATGTTGCGCTCTCTTATTTTCCACTGTTCTTTGTGTTTCCCAAACTACTTAGACCGAGGGTGTTTGATTACTCTATTACAGAGGGCTTTATAAGAGACAGTTTCAGACTGTCTCTTAGTATCAATTTGTACAACTGATTATTATTTAATAAGTTTATTTAACTTTAAAGGATGCTGTGTTGCCATGTGAATTCATATATTAATCAGGTATGTGCTTGCTTTTAATGAAATCTACATTACAAAATTTGTTATAACAGCTGGTTGTGACATTGCTTGTTAACAATTAATTCTTAACATTTTTTGTAAAAATGTTCTAAAATAAGTTATTAATTAACTTAGCTGCATCTAGTAATTATTTAATAAATACTAATAAAGACCTTGTACACATAAATGGACACACACATTTAATATAAAAATATATTTTGTAGTTAATAGTGCCTTATCAGTTTATCATCAATTAAATTTATGGTTATTATGCTTTCCTGTTTGGTGAGAATATAAAACAAAAACTATTTTAGAAAATTTTTATTCACTGAAATTGGCATAGAGATCCATCCAATTTTTCACATAAAATGTGTAAATCTCTCTCGTTTACATCAGGGGATGAAAAGGACGAAATAGCAAATAATCCAGGCTACAAAGAAAAAAGACAGCACTGATACTGCTTAACTTATTAGGAGGACCCTTGGTAATCCAGTTTGGCCAGTGGCCCCGTACCTCCTCCCGATGTGACAGAATATGTCAATTTATGAAGGCCCTGTTAGTTATCTGCAGCGCAGTGCAGTACAAAACTCCAGGGACTGTCATCTTGACAGGCTAAACTGCAGACAGATGTGATCACACCAGATGTTCAGCTTCCAGTACAAGGATATCAGCTGGAACATGGAATGGACTGATCCTGGTCCAGTGGAAGGTGTCCCTGCCCACAGAAGCAGGGTTGGAACTAGATGGTCTTTAAGGTCGCATCCAACACTAACCATCCCATGATTCTCTTTTCTCTCCCTAAGAACCACAGCAAGCATGGCTGGGGGCAAGAGAGGGGCAAGTGCCAGCCCACACCTTACCCAGGGACTGGCCATAGTTTAGATGTAGACTTTGCAAGGTAAATAGAAGCAATATATAAATTAAGAGAAGAGACAGCTGTGTGAAAGGAACTAAGTGGCCTGTCTGATGGCAGGTAGGATGTTAATAGATCTGCGAATCCTGAACCCAAGTCCCAGACCTGTGTCTTATCTCCTGGGCCATGTGGAATTACTGGCATTACATGCATGTGCTCAGTAGAACAAGTCTTAATCCCACAAGAGTGTAAGGCCAAGGGTTGAATGCTGGGTAATTCACAGGTAAAAATCTTTTCTGTCAACCTCAACAGCAGCTTGACCAACATTTTCTAGGGTGATTTTTTTTGTCTGGATTTGCTGCCGCCAAAAGGGACAGACTAGGCGACAGCAGAAGTTGATAATATTAGAATAATAGTCAAATTTCTCATTCTGCATGCCGGGTGCACATCCCCAAATCCTGCGCAGTCCTAAAGCCATGAAAAATTTGATTCCATAGAATGGGGAATGGACAACAGGAAGGATTAGAAATTCCTTTGTATTTTGTATAATGAGAAGTGAGATCAGACCTAAGAACATAAATTTTGAACAATTTTGCTGTTGCTGTTTTCTCATAGGTTAACATTTTAACACTCTGGTCACTCAAAAAAATTTCATCATTTGATAGATTATAATTTTTTTGACAATAAGACATTCTTTTACATTTTATACAACCGTATTGCCATGTATTGGTAACATTGCAAAAGAGCAAGGCATCTATTATCAGATCACAGAAAAAAAAAATCCAAGCATAGAGAATTAAAAATGTCATAGCAATTATTAATAGCATTATTAATAGCCAGGTCCTTGTCACAACACATTATAACATTTCCTTTGGAAACATTACAATGTATCATGGGGAATAGACAAGATGACCTAATAGATCTTTTCTATCTTTTCTCTCACATAATCATGTCAATCAGCACTATAGAGTCACAGTAATTTATATTTCCTATTTCTTCCAGACTACATTATTGCAGCCCAATTCTGCTACACAGATCTAAAATCTGCAACTGCAACATTGCAGCGTTTGTTTCACCTGGACACACTTTCAGCAGAGTTGCAATAAAGGTGAGGACCTGTTTTGTCAAATATTAATGGCAGAAATTGTTGGTCTAACCTTGCCTTAAGGGTTCAGGTGACATAAAATTCTATCTTCAGTGGATTTTTCAAATCTCTTTTCAAAGTTACATGTGGGACAGAAGATCCCAGGCTGTGGATATTTCTTACACGTTGTTACTCAGATTTCCTAGGTTTGTCAATTTTCCTGGCTGGAAAAAATGAATACATGCACACAGAAACACAAAAAAACCATAGTCAACATTTTTATCTTAAACAGTCATAATTTGGAAATGCAGATATTGTATTTTTATATATATATAGTGATTCCAGTGTGTAATATGGTTATTGTAAGTTTCACTATTCTGTTTAAATATTGCCTATCAAAATTTTTATCATAATTTTTATTGCATTTTGAGTATGTAAAAATCCCCCCCAGCCATAAAGCTCTTTGCTCATTCCAATGCAATTAATAATTAAGGAATTTTTATCAGGATCCATATTAGTTAATTCCTGTGGTCTTTTCAAGTTTTTTATTTAAATTATGGAAGTTATTATTCCATTTCCAGTGTTTCAATTAGGAATGGATATAAAATTTCTTTGACTTTAGGGGCTGGAGAAAATTGTAGCATGGGGAGAGTTCTTAGTGCCTTTCACTGCACCCACTGCAGCTTTTAGTACACAGTATTTTTTATGCAGATAAACTATAGCAAGCCTCTTACAAAGTTTCACCATTTTAGTGATGTTTAGGATTCTGAAATGTCGACGTTTTGCAGAGAAAGAAGCTGAATCAGGCCCAAGTAATTGTGTTAGCTAAAATACACAGCAAGCAAAAGACAAAATAAGGCATTTGAAGGCAAACTATGTGGAGAGACTTTAATTCCTGTGAATGTAACGGTGACAAAACAAATCCCTCATAATTCCAAAATTTTCTTAAACATGACGAAGTATCAGAAAATCTATTATGCAAAGTGAAAGAGTTAATGACAATGCATATATAAAATACTTTCCCCCAGTACGCAATATTTTGACCCAATGTGACATCTGGACAAAAAATATTCCAATTTTCAATTAGTTTCCGAACAGAATTGTATATTCCAATGTTACAATTAACAGCTGTAAATGACGGTACACTGCTAATATTCTAACTATTTAATTGCATCAGATATTGTAACATTTCTAACAGATTTTATTATGCAGGAAATGGCTATGTCATCACTACTGACTTTGTAGTACCAAAAAAAAAACCAGTCAGAAGAATGTTCATTCCATGGTTTAAGGCATGTGTAATGACAGAGAAAACTGTGCCCTTTTAAAAACAAACAACGTGTTTTCTCAGTTAAAAAAGGAGGAAATGTCTTGTTTGCAATAAGCAGGGTTTTTCTTCTACAAACTGAATAATTTCAGGCATGGATGAGCTGTGAAAAGCATTTCCTGTCAGAATTAAATGATGAATATGTCTGAATATGTGTTGTATTAGGATAAAGTTTTGCTAGGACTTCACAATCACCTTGTCATTTTCTGTATTTTCACATTTTTAGCAACAAGAGAAATAAAGTTTTATTTTTCAGAGCCACACTAGAATAATTTTTATATTTTGTTCTGTTTGCACGCAGCCTTACATATGACAATCCACCAAGAAACAATACAAAATACAAGTGGCCATTATGACAATAGCTTTCTTTGTGTAGGAGTGGGACTTTGATAATTTAAAGTGCAGAAACCTTTCTCACACTAAACCTTAGAGCAAGGTCACTATGTCCCTTCTGAACTACTTGGTCCTGAAGTAATAGAACTAGGGAAGCCAAAGGATAATGCTGGAGGACAACAAACTGTAGGAGTATAAGCCAGGAATTCAGAGATTTCTGACCATCACAGGCAAAGTTTCATTACAGATGGCTGCATTACAGCCAGATCCTAAACTGTAGTGTTGAAAATGGAGTTCCCTGAAAAGTACATGTCTAAGTAAAATAGGGGCTGCAACTTTTCATTTTCCAGCAACTGCCCTGCTCAGAGATGAGTAAATTCATTCAGCACCACAAAGGCTTGTCCGTGCCTAAACTGAAACGTTGTAGTATGTATAGAAAAGTTCCAGTTTAAGGAACTAAGCACCAAAATGCTGCTTTTACTCTGCTGCAGTTCAGCAAGCATTCAGAAGCACATCTAAACCCTTTGTCCTGGGAAGCTCTCCTGCAGCCAGAAATGCTCTGAGCAGGCACAGGGTACAGTGAATACAGTGCAAAAAGCAGAGGGGGTGCCTAGCAGTGATCACAGGAAGAAGTGAGAGGTGAGGTATTTGAGCCTTGGAGCTTTCTCCTATTGGAGGTGATTGAAATGCAAGTCTGCTTCCCTTCTCAATCCAGTGATCCCATGCCTAGGTTGATGAGTCAGGGCTTGATCACTTTGCAGTGTTGATAGGGACAATAGGTAGCAAAAGGGACAGTGCAGAGAGCACATAATTCTTTGCTGGTTATAGCACATTTCTGAAAGAAGAGAGAACTGGATGCCAGTCCCTTTTTCCTGGACTACTAGTATGGTTTGCATTGGTTATAAACAAATTTCAGATTGGAGGAATAGAAAAAAACGGCAACAAACCATATTTCTGATCTCACTATGACAATCCTATAACTCATCAACTGTGCCTAGCACCTCGGATTGCTCAGGACATTTCTGTGGCACCCTGTACAAAAAGTTCATGCCCATGGTATTCACCTTATGCAGTGGTGTGACTGTGTCTAAAAAGGAAATAGTCCATGGTCTGAACTCAAGTTTAGTCTCTGTGGAAAGCCAAGCCATATGCCTGACAATGGTATAACATCTAAGAAGTGCAGGTGACCAAATTCTGGCTTGCAGAATGCTCCCTTGCATTCATGTAGCCAGGAATTAAGCTTTGCTAGTTGCAAGAACATATGCCTCATCCATGGGTGAACCAAACAGCACAGGCCAAAGTAGTGAGTGAATATACAATGAACTGTAGGAATAAAATAGTTAGGAACTCGATTTTATTTAAAAAAAAAAAAATTATAACAATGAAGTGAAGATCAGTGTTCTGGTTCTAACAGACCAGATATTAAATGTCTTCAGGTGAATTAAGCAAAAAAAGAACCCCAGTCAAAAACATATGAGGTTTTCAGAGGCATTCTTGGTACCTAACTTGCTTTTATTTCAGAGTTGAAAAAGGTCTCATGAACCATCTTTTGATGTTTAGATATAAATACTTTTACAAATACAATCCCATGGCACTTCCAAATGTCTTGATTATTGCATATTAACGCTCAAAACTACAAATATCTTTTACGTTCGGGTCTTACCTGACACAATCTTTTCACCAAGAAATCAACCCTGAACATGAGTGTTAAAGTGAAACCTCTGGTTCATTTAATGTCATGGACTTTTTGTTGAAAACAGTGGTCGTCTTTCACTAGTGCTATATTTTTATTCAGATCCTTATATTCTATATATTTCGGTCAAACATTTTGTATGGTGTCTATTTGCTTGTATCTTTCAGAAAACAAGAAGTTTAATGCTCTCTGTACAAAATTAATTAAACTAATATTTGTATAATTGTAATATTTGAAATATATTTAAAGCTGTATTTTAATAGTCTACAGGAAATTAATTTTTAGACCTGTTACATACTGAGTGACATTTCTAAGCCAAATTTCTGTACTGCTTTGTTGCTTTCAGGCAATTCTTCACTTGCCAGGTTTGGTATCAAGCATAGAAAGCTGTATTGAGTCACTGCTCATTTGAGTGTTAAAATTCAATTTACAGTTACACAGATGTTCCGAGATCCTTTGAATTTAATGAGGATGACTCACACAGATGAGTAAAGAGGATGGACTTTGAGTCCTCTAATGCTTTCTGAGATCAATGCATTCCAGAGGAAAATCATTCAGCTCTATCCATGCTATCATACAGAACTGCCCATTATCTCTGTCCTCTTGCCTTGTCTTGCTGCTTAAAATAGGTGTATTTGGCAATGAACTGGTTTTAGTGACCATTACCTGACTTGCAATAATGACATGACATTTTCTGCCTTACTTTTGCATTCCACGACTAATGGCCTGTATCAGTCCTTGAAAAGTTTTGTTATATGAAGTTATTCTTTACATAGAGATGTCAGTATATTACACCTCTAATGTTACTTTGTTAGTAAAATCAGATTATTTTCAAATTGGTTTATTATTTAGAAAAGAAGTAGCTTTTAAGTCTTTTAGAAAAGAAATAGCTTTAGAAAAGTAGCTTTAAGTAAATCCTATTTTTGCATAAGAATTTGAAATATGGTAAAAATATTGGGGCAAACACTTACCATTCACATCAGTGGTGTAGTTTCACATGGGTCTGTGAATATTTGTGAAGTATCACCAGACAATCAGGAATACTACTGCCGAATATAAGTTGTGGGAAGGAGTTGAGAAATTGCATGACCATGATCAAAATGAACAGAGATTAAAAATCTTGTAATTATTTGGAAAGCAGAAGAATAAACAAAGATAAACTAAAGTATATCAAATTAAATGAAATGATAAATCTTGAAAGAATTCAGATCAGGACTTTCTGTCTCCCCATCAAATTATGAAGAGACAAAACATGGATTTAGTGAAAGCTGAAGAGAAATTAGAATTAGAAAGGATGCAATTAGGACATAAAGTAACCATGCTCCTTGGAACTCATTGTTTCAGGATGTTTTTAAGACCAAGGATTTCACAAGCAGGGAAGAAGAACCAAGTACCACAAGATTTTTTAGAGTTCTGAAAATTAGTACTACAAAGCTTTGGAAAAGAAATTTATGCTTCAGGGTTTAATCCAAATTTTAGTTATCATGCTGAAGAGGAGAAGTACAAGGATTAGTATGTACTTTAATTACCCCATGTTAGTCTAGTTCCTCTAGACATCTGGTACTGGTTATTGTCAGAGACAGGATTTTGGACAAGCTGGACCTTGGTGTTTGAAAAAGAATAGTAAATCCAATGCCCAGTTTCATAACATCAAATTCTGGATGCTGTGAACTGCCTCAGAGCACCTTCCCCTTTTATGATAAATTCCTCTGCCTTGTACCTCCCCAGGAGGGGACCACTCTGGAGCTGTGAAGGTGCCGTGATAGCAAAGCTGCATAGTCCTGCTGCCAGGAAAGGCAGATACAACCAAGGAAATATCTGGAAATATCAAGATGGACCATACAAGTAGGAAAGGGAAGAACAGGGCCAGGTGGATCTCTTTTCCCTGGTCTTCTGTTTTAAGGGACATTCTTATTTCAAACGTCTGTGTGTGTCTGTATGTGCATGTGTGGTGGGGGATCAGGGGCACTGATCAGGTACTTTGGAACTGGATGCAGCCTTAGGAAACAGTTTTATTATAATCAGGCTCTCAAAAAAGCAGCTTATATTCTGTTGCCATTTTGGCAGGGATTAGCCTTGGCTCCATGAAGGTGTCTGCTGCTTGGCAGATTCAAAGCAACACAAGCTGGCTGAAAAGCATCAACCAAGGCTAAGTCCAAACAAGGCAACGCTAATGACAAGAATGAGGAGGACTCCACTTATTAAAATCTTCTCAGAATGGATTCACTAAAGGGCACCTTCATAGCATATCAGTTAAGGTCCTCTTTTACTATCTACAGCTCTACATTACCAGCATTTATTGCCATCTTATTCTTGCTGGTTTCATTCTGGCTGGTGTCCAAGGGAGGCTAAAAATAGGTTTTAGCTGGCTGCATTTCAGCCTCAGGTTGATGAAGGATTTATTGATATCCCAGTTTGTGCCACAACTTATTGTCATTCTGATGTGATGTATATGTGTGTGTAAGAGAGAGAGGCAGGGAAAAAGTGAGAGATTTTTTTCGCCATCTTACATGCACTGAGGAAATCTTGCTGCTTTTTGTTCTGCCTCAGAGTCCCTCATGACCTGGCTTCCTCATTACAGTTTCACTGCAAGAGAGAAAGTTAGAGAGTAATTTCTGCCATCTAGTTGAATTTGTGCTCAGAATTTGAGAAAATATCTTTGTCAAAAAAACATATACAACAACTTCAAAGAATGCAGAAATGCACAGAATATGCCCATCAATGGCGTCATGAGTTTTGATCATTTTACATCACCTTATAATTGTACCACAGAGTCTGAACTGAGAGAGAAGGAAAATTGACTCCAGCACAGGTCAAAGCTGTTGTGAAAGGCATTTGCATTGGTGTTGCCTTTTCAGCTGGTAAAAAATATGAGGCAGACACAGCAGTAGCAGGGAAAAGGGTGTTTACCTTGGTTTTTATAGAATCCTAGGTGCAAGGCCCGTCACAGATGGAAATACATCGGAAAGCACCAGGGCACCCTATACATCCAAGCGCACCGAGCACGAACACAAGCACACTGAGCACCCCAAGTATACAATTTTTTAATGGACTTCACAGATTAGCATATCTATCTAAAATCCCCCAATACAGATGAAGTAACCGTCCCCCTACTCTAGTTACCCCCCCTCAAAATGAAATTCCAGTCCAGTTTACAAAATATGTTCTAGAGGAAGAGGCCTAGCCAAGGCTGGAGCCTGTAGTTNCCCCCAAACTAAGCTAAATATCAGACTACAAGAATTATAGGTATGTGGGACTAGGGTGTACAGTGTACAAGGGATGTATGTGAAGGGTACAAGGAGAGGGAAAGGGTTTAAAATGTATTAAGGGTATAGAAAGGGTTTTAAAAGGGTATAAAAAAGACAAAAACCATCAGGCATCAATGGGAGGCTCTATTTGTTGTCCAGGAGCCCAGAATCCTTGTTACTCTTTGAGGTCTGGGAGTGTGCAGTTCCCAGCAGAGCTGCTCCTCTTTCTGCTATAGCAAGCGAGTAAAGTCATGCCACATCGTTATTCCTACAACACTCCTGTGAGCCTCCTCTGATCTTTTTTGGTGCTCTCATACAATACAGAAGACACATGGGTGTTCAAAAAAGGCTTTGTACATAAATAGTATATTAATATATAAAAGGCTTTATATATAAAGCTAATGGGTGTATTAAGTAGGTGCACTAGAATACTGAATATTGAGTCTCCTTAAAATACCGATATTAAATGTGCTTATTCTATAATGACCATGACACTCTAGATCATGAAGTCAAATAGAAGCCTGAGTTATGTTAATGTTTAATCTAGGATTTCTTAGGCTACTGAAAAGAAAAAGAATACAAAAGGTAGCTATGCTATACTAAGTAGGTTGGTAGAGAATTTAAGTCCAGTTCACAATTCTGTTTGTAAATTTCATATACAGTCTGAAGAAAAATGAATTGCTGGCCAATTAGTGTTTGTGATTATATTCACTATAAAGAAAAATGCTGTATTAAACAAGAGAAAAAAGCATTCACTTGAGAGACAAAGTAAATTTTGTGTTTGATTTTTTTTATGCTACAGAATTTTTATGGTATAAGCAACCTCTTTTATTTTTCCCATTGGGACCAAAAGCGATAGTATTCCAAATTCAGTTTGTTGTTATATTCCCATGCGTTCTCCTTTTTTTCTAGGTCCTTGATAGCATGAATCATTCTTGGCTCATATAGTCTCAATATTTCAAGCCTGAAAAGTACTGTCTCCTGAGTTCAAAAGAACATCAGATGCACTCAGCACATTTCAGAAAGCATTGAGTCTTGCTCAGGGTAGGAACTTGTGGTTTTTCATTTGCTATTTTTTTTCTGGATTTCAATGGGTGTTGTGGAAATTAATGTGAACATATTGCTCTTGGTTCTTACCACGCAGAAGCTGGGCAGTCACTCTTCACATACTTTGGGTATTTTCTGTCATTTTCCAATGCAGCACCTATGCTAGCAATGTAACCAGTTCCAGGGCTCGGACACCATCTGTAGCATATTCTACTCATAGCATATTTCCCAGCATGACTTTGACCTGAGTCAACTAGTGTCCTCTGAACAATTCCCCAGAGTAAGCACAGGCTGGCATCTATTTCCAGTAGGCTGCCTGAAGGCAGCTACACTTTGGAAGCATAGCATAGACACATCTGGGCCAAGCTGCTGCTCTCAGAGCCAAAGAAAAAGTCCTGACACTGTTAAATTTAGCAGTATAGATGTAGCGTGTGTGACCAAGGGCATAAAAAGCACTTGGCACACTATTCCTACCTAATAGCCCGGACAACCGCTTGAGAAGGTTCCAGGCCAAGTACATGCACAGTTTCCTTCAGATTAAAAAAATAATAATTGCATAATATTTGATAAATTTCCCCCTTCCCCTTTATGTGCCTGACCCACTAGCCTGTAAGGTCAGTTTGTCTCTTGCTGCTCTCTGTCTGTCCCCATGACTACAGTATTTGAATTGCAGCAGCATGTGCTTAGTGCCTTGCAGAGATGTTAGCTGGGGTCCTGGAAACGGGAGAGCTGCGTCAGCAGGGCACAGTGCCCAGACTGATTAGTTCTGCCATGTTGATAGAGCTATGCTGCTTCCTGTTCCACAGCGAGGACATTTGGAGACATCTGAGATATTGTTGCCTTGCACAGACATAAGGACAAACAGGCTGCTACTAAAAAATGCAAATGTGTACAGCAGGGAAAATAAAGTTATACATATCCCAGCTTTACATTCGCATGCACTCTGCTTCTGTTTCAGAGGAGAAAAGGAGAGCCAGAAATGGCTGTTGCATACAGTTCAACTTGCCTAAATCACTGAAATTAATATAAAAAATTGTGTTTTTATCTACCATAATGTGGCTATTTATCTGCCAGAGTTTCTCACATTGATGCTTGTTCAGTGCTTACCTTCCTACCTAAATTTTAGATCATAAGGAATTGGAGGCTCTTGTCTGTATTTCCAAAGAAGACACCTCATTTTCCATTCTGCAGAGCTTTAAAGTACGCTTAAGTACAGATACTATAATTCTGGTTGAAGATACTGAGAAGTCTGGCTGAAATTTGGCTCCCTGACAACACTGACCCATCAAGCCAGGAGATAAGGACCGGTCTATCTGTCCCAGCAGCAGATGAAGCCAGTGTGCTGGTGGATTTAAATGCTTAGTGTGCAGGTTTGCTACAGCTGTGCTAAAGTCCAGTTCAGGCTGGACTGCAGGACCCTTCTTTGTTGTACTAAAACCCTGAGTTTTCTGTGTAAGGCTTGGACTTTTTCAGTGGCTGTCATTTGACAGAGATGTAATCGACTGACACGTATTCTGAAGCAAGGGACATGTTTAAACTCCTGCTGTCTCCGGTGTCAGACCTTAAGTGCATGATTTCAAATCCTTTGTGGCTTCTATAAAATACTTAATTTGTACCTTAACTGGTGTTTATAATTTAAGATAATGACTGAGTAATTTCTTATAGTCATTTTCATTGCATTTTAAAAGATTTCTGTAGAATCTGAGACCTTTTGTCTCACCTCTTTTAGCTAGAATTCAGACACAACATGCTTGGGAATTTGTCACAAGTAAGGGGACTGAATCCATCTTCACTGGAATGCAGGGGAAGGAGGGGTAAAAGAAGGAGAGCATCAGATGCTGATAATGTGGAAGCAACATTTGTTGGCAGTTGGGCCATGTTAGAAGATTTGCTACTTCTTCAGACACTTATTCTCACCTTCACAGGATATTTCTTGCCAAACCAGATGCTATTCTAATTATAGCAATCTTTTACTGTTTTTATTTTGTACTAAAAATGATTACTAGATGTGTTTACTAGGAAAAATTAGCAACCTTGCTTCAAGTTTTGCCTTTTTAACTAAGGCAATTAGCTTAATTTTTCTTTCCAGCCCATTTCTATCCACAGGTTTCAGTCTGCCCATATACTCCCAAACTGTGTCCAACTTCATGGATCCTTCAAGTTATAACACCTCAAGTTATAATACCTCAAGCTGGACACTCAACTGCCATGCTTGAAGAAAATTTTGACTTGACTCCTTTTCCCAAAGCCATGAGGTATTTCAGAGGATGACCTAGGAGCAGGATTGGGCAGTGCTTCTACGTTGCTCTCCCTTTACTTTTGAACTGTGCTTGCTTTTCTCATCTGTTATCCTCTACTCCTTAAAATAAACTCAGGACCATCAGACCACATAGTGACTCAGATTTACGATGCACGATGAGTTCCATTTCACTTGGATAGCTGAGCACAGCTGGAACAATGCAATGGGACTGGACATGTTTGTGAGTGTTTGCAGAAGGAGAATTGTTTTAAAAATGGAGGAAGAAGCTATATTGTATTGCATATGGCTTGTCAGAATTCATTTTTAGAGTATCTGTCAAAAGCCTCACATTATTTCATAGAACCTAGGGAAATAGAAAGAGTGGGAGAGGGAGAGGCGTAAAAAAGAAATCAAATTGGCTATTCCACCCAGTATTGCAGATCCAGCATAAAGTTATATTGTAGTCTCTCATCCTGAGACTTCAGATAATCCCATTAACCTCCAAACTGTTTTTGTCTCTGGAATTTTCATTTGAGATAACCTGCACTGAGATTTTACAGTTCACTGCTTATTAGAAGTCAGAGCTGTTACAATATTGTGTTTGAGTGAGATAACTTGATTTACAGCATATGCTAGGTATAGCCCCAAAGCATTGTCCTGATTCCAGGAGTGAGATTAAGGTACTAAGGGCTGCTGAAGCTTTTATTAAAGGAACAGGGCCGGAAATGAATTCATCAGTTTGCTATATGTAGGCATAATTTAGCTATTAAAAAAATCTAAACCAACAAAGAGAGTAAGATTCTGATCTTAATTAAAATGGAGTAAATCCAAAGCAGCTTGAGCACACAAATAAACAGTCTGCACTTACATTTCTATTAACTGAGATGAGAATCTGGCTTAGTAATTATGAATTTACTTCAACCTTTGATCTAATATTTGCTGTTGTCTGTGGCATTTTTTTTTCTGTAGAAGAATGTTCTCTGTAGTGAATCACTCACCATGAGAACTCACTCCTTAGAGACATCTTCCCAGAGAGATTTTTCTTTATTCTTGCAATGAGTAAGTGGGAAACCCCAAGGTGAGTGCACTGAGCATATGTTTCCCCCCGGGGAAATGTGTAACCTTCGGAATGGCTGAGATCTGAATATCTGTACTGTTACATAAAATCATTTTCACACGAAAAAAAATCTTAAAAATCTTTTCCCATCCTCACACTTAATTTATTTTTTCTGCTTTAGTTAGAGGGCACTGTATTCCTTCAGTGCTTTTAGGCTGCCAGCAGATTACATTATAAAGGTAATATAAAGGACTATGCTGCACAGTAGAGCTGGATTGATTGGCATGAAACATAAACCTATCAAAAGAGAAAATCAAGCAGCCTGATAGCTCTGCTGTCAAGGCACTTTTATCTTTCATTGCAGCCTTGGCGGTCCCACTGCCTGGGATAAAAAGGCTAAAATTCTGTTGTGATCATTGCAATGATCTTGACTTAGTGTGAAAATTTTCCATTAAAATTTCTTTTCAACAAGAACAGAACTTTGAAAACCCGCATATCTGTCTCTTTACTCCATGCCTAGTAAAATACCTTCGGTATTTCTCAGACACCCCTGTCAACATCGCTATATGTTTCATACATGTTCTCTTAAACTCCTCATTCACCTTCACACTAGTGCATCAACAGTGATTTTACTCCACTCTTGACTTGCACACCACAATGACGTAGGCATTGCACTCCAAATTTGTGCTTAAGAACCTTCCCACTGGTTTCCACTTTTACACGCAAACTCTAGGAGTTTCACTTTGCTAGTATGTCTTTGGGGTTGAGACTGTCTAGATGACTTGTATTCCATGAGGATGTTAGGATTTTCTAAAGGAATTGGATCAAGATATTTATACATGGGTTGCTTAAATCTCTCTCAAACCTCAAGAAATACTTTTAAAAAACCAGTGAACACCCATCTCTTGCCTAGAACCGAAATGACAATACGGGGTCACAGCTCAAGACCAAAATCATAGGTCTTCAAATAATGTTGTGGATTTGCAACAATATGTCAGGCCCATGAACACAAACCAGACCCAAACGTCAAATATCTTTAAAGAAATATTCTCTCATCTATCTCTTCAGGCTTACTTACACATTACTTAAACTCCCAGTATTAGTTCTAGTGTGCTAAAAGTGGGGATTGAGGACCAAAGCAACTAAAGTGAATTTAGAGGAGGACACGTGGGAACACTCCAGTTGTGTACAGACCACTGGTGACACTGATGCCCCGCTACCATCTAACATTTGTTGTTGTGAACACCACATGTTCTCCTAATTTGGAGAAGTCAAAGTCAGTAGCAGGGACACAAGGTCAGGGGAAAGGCTGTTTAAACTGCCTATAGTACAAACCTGAAAGAAACAAAGTAGATCAGAAATTAGCTACTATTCCATTTTCCCACAAGTGTTAAGAATTGAGGCGTAAGAGAAGAGCATTTTCTTCTGCCCTATATTGCCTCACCTTGAGTCCAGTACTGGGAAGGAGGTTAGAGTGCCTGCAAGTAAAGATTTTGTATTGGTAAAATAAAGTTTGCACAAATATTTTCACTAAAGATTTTCTAAGCAGCATTTCTTTTTTCCTAAAGTACTTATTATTTTAAAATGTTCAGTATATATTTAGTTTCCTCTACTGGAAGACGTGCTGGCAGTCAATTGTGGTGGCCTAGTAGGATATAACTGAACTCTTAACATTAAAATACTGACTGCTTTCTAGGCAAGCTCAATGTACAATGAAATGCAAAGCATGGATCATAATGTTTTGTACTTAACCCCATGCTGGGACAAATTTCAAGATCCATCACTTAAAGGCATGCTTATGTAGACCTGCCTGCTAACACAGAAGTTTTAACGTAATTTGGTCAGTTAACGATATAGGAGATGATGAATTTTGAGTTGGGGTAATGCATTGTGATTCGTACCTGGTGTATTTTTAAACTGTAAAAATCTGAAAATAAAGAAAAGGAAAATCAATAAATTGTTGTAATTAAAAAACAAATAAACAAAAAACTCAACCAAAAAAACCCAACAAAAAGTTAGTCATTCTTCCTCATCACCCCTCCACAACTCTGTGATATATCAAGGCAAAGAAAGAACAGAGACAATTTGGTGCAGACAAAAAAGAGAGGGTTTGGGAGACAGAGGTGGCAATTTCTCTTTAATTTATCAAATCTCAATTTACTCTTTTCAGAATCTCATTTTGAAAGCCAAAGATCATGACTGCTTTTCAACCACAGCAGGATTTGGATTGCTTCAGTTTCCTTCCAAACCTAACAGAAAGCTTGTGTTTGAGTCCTGGAAATAAGCAGTAGATAACAGTTCTGAGCAATTTTTTCTAAATGCCCTCACATCTGTGTATTTGTTAAATGTCATTAGGAACCTAGTTAGGGGAGAGATATACTATTCCCCTAGAGTGTCTTCTATCCACATTAATAAATGTGTGGTTAGGCATGACCAATGTGTCAGAGCTTCAGCTGGTGTATGTGCAGTGGTGTAGCTGCATGGATTCCAGTGAAGTTGTAATGATTTATACCAGCTGAGATTCTGAACATAACATTCCATGCTTTGTAAACATCTCCACATATCTTGATTTTGGATGGACCTTTTAAAATAAAGTGCATCCTGCTGAAAGTGTACAAACCTTACCTGCCTTGGTGTTTTTGCTTCTATGACTCTATTATATTTTTTTTATTACCTGCAAATCATTTTGGGTGTGACTATTTTGTTTAAGTGTTTATCAAAGTAATGCAGGAAAGTAAACTAAAATTGGTATGTCCCTACTGCCCAGTCTTCTTGGTGATGAGATACAGGACAGGTAGAAATTTCAAGAAAAAGGTTGAATTTGACTTTTGCCACCTAGTCATACAGTCTCAATTATTATCACTTTAGAATACATATCTCTACTTAAAAAAACTTGGTTGGGCTCTACCTTTCTACAGTTAGAACAGATTTCTTCTATATTATCCTTTTTTACCTAATAGTATACTAAGATGCAGATGATACTTAATTGGGAAGAGCTGTTGACTCCCTTGAAGGCAGAGAGGCCTCACAAAGAGGCACTGTCAAACTAGACCACGGGCAATGACCAGCCATGCGAAGTTTAACAGAAACAAATGCTGGATTCTGCACCTGAGATGGGACAACACTGGCTGTATGGACAGACTGGAGAATGAGATGCTGGAAACCAGCGGTGGGAAAGAGGACTGGCAAGCAGAAAGTTGAACACAAGCCAGCTGTGCTCTGGCAGCCAGGAGGGCCGACCCATCCTGGGGGGCATCAGGCACAGCATCAGCAGCCGGGCAAGGGAGGGGATTGTCCTGCTCTGACCTGGGGCAGCCTCACCTCGAGTGCTGGGGGCAGTTTTGGATATCACGATATGAGGAATACATTGAGCTGTTAGAGAGTGTCTAAAGGAGGGGAATGAGGACAGTGAAAGGCCTTGAGGAGAAGCCATGTGAGGAGTGGCTGAGGTCACTTGGTCTGTTCAGCCTGGAGAAGAGGCGACCGAGGGGAGACCTCAGGGCAGTTACAACTTCCTTGTGACAGGAAGAGGAGGGGGAGGCACTGATCTCTTCTCTGTGGTGACCAGGGATGGGACCTGAGAGAATGGCCTGAAGTTGTGTCAGAGCAAGTTTTGGTTGGATGTTAGGAAAGGGTTCTTCACCCAGAGGGTGTTTGGGCACTGGAACAGGCTTCCCAGGGAAGTGGTCACAGCACCAGCCTGGCAGAGTTCAAGAAGACTTTGGAAAATTCTCTCAGGCACATGGTGTGGTTCTTGGGTCTGTCCTGTGCCAGGCCAGGAGTTGAACTTGAATGATCCTTGTGGGTCCCTTCCAACTCAGGATATTCTGTGATTCTATGATGTTAGTTTTCTACATTCTTATCCCTGGAAGCAATTCAGAATTGTACTGACTTGTTTTACCCCAACAGTTATTGTAAAAATGACCTTTCCTTTCCATTGTTCTTCAGCATTCTTTGTAGCTTTTATCTGATCTCAGTTTGTATGAATGGCTATTGAAGCTACTCAAAGCAAGGGAGTCCATCGTATATATAAAATACACCTGAGAAGTACCTGTGACCACTGAGACAGCCTCAGAAGCAGTTGTAGCTCCAAACCTGTGATCACTCTGTGCTGAAAGTTATATACTTGCAATTTTCTTGTGCTGAGAATAGACATTATCAAGGATGGGTCCTGAATAATGCATTTGAGATAGGTTTTGGCGTGCACTGCTGGTAGAACCTTTGCCCTCTGACTTAAGTCACATGAAGACTTTTGTTTTAAAAGTAAAATTTTATATCACAGCTCCCAGAAGAGATGTTGTTTGTAGTATTGTAATATAATTCCTTCTTTGCAGGAGAGACAGACTTCTCTAAAAAATTCTTGTCAATAAATCCATTATATAGTTGAGTGCAGTTTTGTTTAAGAGTCAATGCATTTCTTATGTAGCATTCAAGCCTTTCTCTGGCTGTTGACTGCATGTTTTCCAGGGAATCTCTTTTCTGCATGACTGCATATAAGTTTTATAGTAACTGCATGAAAATATAGGTCTAGAATCTTATTCTCTTCTTCAGAACACCTTCTTCCTATGCTTTTAAAACCATGAGTGTTCTTGTGTACACAGAACCTGGTGGAGCAGAAATTGAGTAAATTAAATAATTCCCATTGATTCCAGTGGGTGTTTGATTGATGTCTGAAAGAATGGTCCTATTCTCTCTAGAAGCAATAGCCTTATGTGCTTTCATATGCACCAAATTTCTAATACCCTCCCCCAGTTCTGTGAGGAAACCAAACTAAATCAATCTACCAAAATCTTCCTTTCCTTGTTCACAAGTTCTCTCAATGGTTTGGTGTACTTTTATTCAAAAATCTGTGTCTTCCTCCAAAAAGTTTGGTGCAAAAAGCCACACTCTAGCATAATGACATAGGGATAATCTGCTCACCACCATGGCCAAGCCCATGGGAAGGACATGGTTCTAGCATTCTTCAGGAGAATATTCACTGATTGATTTTTAAGATATTGATATACTGAGCTATTATTAATATCCTATTAGGAGCTAACATATCTTTGTACCTGATTATATGGTTTGCCTCAATTTTCATGCTATTGCTGTGACAAGTTCTGATTTCCATTTCTCACTCAAGGCTTAATTCTGCAAGAACCTGATAGCTTTGATCTGAGACAGTGAGGCATGTAAATAGTAACTCAGCTTAGGTATGTAAGGATATCATTAAAATATACTGGATACTTGCACATTTAAGCTGAAAGAAAAGTCTAGTTAGTCAGCTTGGGACATGCAAGTCTGCGTTATGCCACACTTGAGAGATGTTCATAGAATCATATGATTTTAGAAAAGTAGAGAATGTGATGTTCAAAGAGACAGAGAAATGTCTACTCAGAAAACAAGCCAGAGGGGAGCCTTTAAAGAAGTGACACTGATGCAAAAAATAAGACAATAACTGCTCTCCATTTCCATAGAGGATAAAATACAAGGCTTCAAATTTTAGACAGATTTCATCCAGATATTAGAAACTAATTTTACACAGGAAATAGTGATGCACTGGAGTTGTCTTCACAGCCTGTGGAATTTCATTAAAGAAGGGTTTTAAGAAACAGGTTAAAGAATTTTCAGATAAAAATGACTGAGATATGACTGATGCTGGACTGGGACAGCAGGATAGGTTAGGTAACCTCTGAGATCTCTTTGGAACCTATTTTGCATATTTTTCTCAGTGATAAATTGAAGAAACTAAATTAGATGCCTGCATTTTTTAGTCCGTCTGTAACAGAGATGTCCTCCTCCGTAACAGAGAATACAAGCATTTGCACAGCCACAGAGGCATGCTGTGAGGGTAAGTGCAATAAGGACTTTTAGCCAGTCAGATGCAATGGCACTAAGTAGGGAGCTGGAAAAGATAGATAGCACAGGCTGAAAAACTTCAGTAGATTTGGCCAGAGTGCTTGGACTGAAACTGTGTTATCAGCATCCCTTGGGCTGCCAAGCTTTCAGTGACAGCAGAATTTAAACACTCATTTCATTGACTGCTGATTTAGTTCTATGTGAATTGAATAGGCAGTTTCTAGATCAAGAAGCAAAACCTAAAAGGTCTTAATTCTGCAACTACTTTCACATGAAGCTTAATCTACTTGAGTAGAACTGTTAAGTGTGGCTATTCTGATACACAGAGAAAATGGCAGATGTAATCAAAAGCCTCTCTGGATTGTACTCAAAACATCTTCCAATTAGGTGATAGATTCTCATCCACAAAACCTTGCCTTTTTAATAAAAATAGATTAAAAAAAAACAAACTCAACCCCTACAAGCCCCCCAAACCAACAAAACAGTATACTCACTGAAGCAGATACGTGTGGATATACTTCTGGAATAAGTTACAGCACCTTCACAGATTCTGCAACAGTGGAAGTTTCAAATAATTGCTTTATATAATGATGTCTGTTAAAGCTCCACATCCTTATGTGTTTCGGTACTTGGCAAGTAAAAGTAAGACACCTGTTCACTCACAACATTAACTTGTCAAAGCTCAGAGGTTTTTCTCTGTTAAAATACATGCAGCTCATAAATTGTGTAGACTTCATGTTGTTTGATAATGGGCTAATTTGGTCAGCCTTTTGAATACACCTGTTTGCATTAAACAGATGAACTGTGGAATTTATCTGTCTTTTGTGGGACATCTAAAATTTAGATAGCTATGTTTGAATGACTCACTCATATTCAAAGGAGAAAAATTAGGGTGGTCAATGGAGTGTTCAGCTCATCCTAAAACAGGACAGATGAAATTGTCTGTCTCACTGAAAAGCTCATCCTCTAGTTTTAAAGAAATACAGCCATAGAGTTGCATATATTTTTTGCAAATATCCATCAAAAGGTATAATACGTAAAAAAAAAAAAAAAAAAAAGAACTGTTTTGTATAAGGATTTGCCAGTTTTTAACTGTCTTTTGAAATATTTGTGTAGGGTGTATTGTGTAAGAGGAGGCACACTGATGTTTCTGAACTTAGACCATTAAGGTAAATAACCTTGTAATTTTTTTGCACATTGTTGGCTTGAAACCAAAATTCAGGCCATTCAGGTAGTTGTAAATAGGCACATTTTGAAGACAAATCAGTTTTGGTCCCAGTGTTTACTGTAAACTTTCAGACATGGAGGAGGTTAAATAGAGAAGTTTGATTTAATGAGGGTCTTGTCTGGGAAGCATCAATTACGCTTCTGCTTCCAGGTTCTGAGAGGCTTAAAAAATTATCCTTCCTTCAATTTCCAGCACATCACAAGACATTGCCTATCGATTGTATCATTGCATGTACCAATTTCTGACAGCTATTACAGATTTTCTGAAAGCCAAAGAGAAGAAGATCTGAGTAAAATGGTTGATCACTTTGTTATAACATCTATGGGATGCTGATGTTTTTGCTACTGTTTTTTTTCTTATGAAATAAGAAAAAACACACTCATAGCATTTATAGAATAGAACAGTAAAAACTAAGATGGGTACTTCAAGCAAGCCTGGGGAAATAAGGATACAAACTTTTGAATGCAGTTTGATAAATTTATAATATGGAGGATATCAACAATGTTGACCTTAGGATCTCAATTTTATGCTTTACTTAACATTTACAACACCCTGACAGTTAATCTATACTGTAGTTTATTATTTTTGTACAATAAAAACCCTTTATATTTTGTAGGCTGCCTTGCTACATGAAGTGAGAAATAGTAGCTCTTTTTTTTTTTTTTGGAAATTATTTAAGATTAGGCCAGTCTTTAAGTGAATAAATAAAGTTTGAGGTATATAAAATCCAAATGTAAAGACCCAGTTTAGAAAATTAGAGATTCCATATTTACTGCTTTTGACTTTTTCGAGATATCCACATCAGGTATTGGGGACTGGAGCTCTTATATGAGAAATTCAATTCTATACTTAAAACATTTTAATTATGGAATTTTTTATAGGTACATGTTGTTACTAACTATATAATTTTAAGGTCATTATGATATATAATTATGATATAGGTAGTGTGTCTAGATTCTAAAAATACACACTCTGGAGATAAGACTGATACTAAGTAATTACACAGGAAGTTAATCTCCAGTCTATATTAATAAGTGGTATTTACATGCATAAAATAAGATGCAATTTCAGCAAACTGTAGTTTCAGCATAAAACTATAATATGTGTACTTGAATTATCACTATTGTTAATAATAAATTGCTTGAAGACATCCTCCCTAGCCTAGTGATGTTCATTGTGCCATAGGCAGAGTTCTCAACATCTCTTTTTCAACTTCTTTTTTTCTTTTCTCCAGTGTAATCATTTCAGTCTGGGTCCACTGCTTAGTCTCAGCCTGTGTTAAGGTGTTGACAATGAAAAATTTCAAAGACTAGGTACATAATCCCATTTATAGTTGTTCTTTTGGAATTTAATTTCTTTCCTATTATGAGAAATTGTGAAGATTCTTTTGCTCTTTCCTAGGGAATGGAGCCCTAGGCAATATCCAAACTACCACGTCTCTGCTGATAGTGCAAAGACCATTTGCTGTCAAAGGTATCTTATGCTGCCAAAACCAACTTCAAACGTCTATAGCAGAGGGTGTAGTCAACACACAGCTGCTCGTCTTTGCTCAGACAGCACCTGTAAATGTATTCCTTTGCTCTGAACCCAGTTCTATGTAATTAGTTTTTGCACCCTTTTCTTATGGATCCCTAAATCAAATGGAAATTTCAAACAAAAATACGGCAGTGTATGTGCTGTGAATCCAGTGTAATCTCCATGTGTGGCATAAGGATGCTCTGCTGGTGTGCAGAGAGGGCACAGTTTCAGCTGCATCATTCCAAGCTCTGGCACGTAATTTAGGTTTAGTGTGGAACAAACCTCACAGACCATTGTCCAAATAGGCAGTGAAGATTAGCCTGAATTTTTCAGACATCCAGAAATCTCTGAAAAAAATGTGCTGAATCTGCCATTACTAATAGGAGGACAAGAAAGTGTAAAATCTCCATACTGCTTCTGACTTCCTTCCCCAGTGGCAGCCTGGCAGATTCCCACCCTGCAAGTAACAGTATTTGCAAAGTGAAATGCTGTTTCTGCTTTGTTCAGCAAAAAGTTTTGCTTCTGTGTAACCACACTTCAGAATCTCATCTGAAAAATACTAAACTTCATGATTTTGCGGTTGAAGGCAAAGTTCGAAATATGGAGTGAATGTAACCAAGCTCATGATAGCAGCTAACATCCTTCGGCAATCTGAGGAAATAGCATGGGGGCTGGGAGAGTGATTTAATATGGCATTAACTAATAAGATTGATGACATCTGAAATGGTAATATGGATAATGGTAATTTTGTGTCTCTTTTAAAGCAAAATATTAAAGTAATTTTCTTTGATACAGGCAGAAGCAGTTCTTGTCCTGGGGAAAGGGGCAGATGATTGCTACAAAGGATTATTATATTGAAGATTAAAAGGTTCAAACCACCCTTCTTCCTATGCTTTTAAAACCATGAGTGTTCTTGTGTACACAGAGCCTGGTGGAGCAGAAACTGAGTAAATTAAATAATTCCCGTTGATTCCAGTGGGTGTTTGATTGATGTCTGAAAGAATGGTCATATTCTCTCTAGAAGCAATAGCCTCATGTGCTTTCATATGCACCAAATTTCTAATACCCTCCCCCAGTTCTGTGAGGAAACTAAACTAAATCAACCTACCAAAATCTTCCTTTCCTTGTTCACAAGTTCTCTCAATGGTTTGGTGTACTTTTATTCAAAAATCTGTGTCTTCCTCCAAAAAGTTTGGTGCAAAAAGCCACACTAGCATAATGACATAGGGATAATCTGCTCACCACCATGGCCAAGCCCATGGGAAGGGCATAGTTCTAGCATTCATGCTGTACCAGTTGAAGCTCTGGCACATCTTTTAGAGCTAATGTCTGACAAGTGGCACGCAGCTTTGTCCAAGTTTACTGTCACTTGCTATAAAACTTCATGTTGGATTATATCTGTGTGTTGTAAACAGGATGAAATGTAGCTACTATAACTTTGCAGCTGAGATGTGACTTTATTTCCTTTCTCATAAGAAGCATCCATATTTGTAAATAGCTACTTGTGAATTGTGGACAGGGATTAAGTAGTTATTTCTCCTGTACTGAGATTCACTAGGTGAAGACCTAGGTGATTTGTGTAACTATGATTTCATCTGTGTGACTCTGTTCTATCTTTCTTGCTGCCATTGTATAGAAAACAATCTCATTGCAGCTTGTCCTTTTTTAAGTCTGAGCCTCATGGTACAGTGCTATATATATACAAATAATCTGCTTCATTCACTGTGCCTTTGAAATACTCCTTTTTTTGTTTTTCCCAAGAAACTCTTTATGGGTTCTAGGACAAATTAGGATCCTGTCTTCATCCCTTCCTTACCCGGTTCTTTCTTTAAGCCTATAATTAACTGCAGATGAAACTGTATCTATTTAAGCATCTGATTGCTCCTAGAAACAGATACTCACAAGTCTAAATTACAGTAATTTTTACCTTCTCTCTGCAAATTGGGTCTCTGGCCCCAAAGTAATTTAGGCCTTCCCTGTGTCAGCAAAAGCAGAAGGAGATGCCTATTCACTGCCTTTTCCACAATAGGACAGGGGTGGTAGAGCCCTTTTTTGGTAACTTTGTAGACATTTTTATGGCATAGCATTACTTAGTATTGTATACTTTTAAAGCCCAGAGGAGACAAGTAGTTTTGCAAGCATGTAACTGGATTTACTGTAACAGCAAGGCATCCAAGACAGAGGAGAAATCTGTGCTAAGGCTGCAGCTATGACTTTTCTCAAGAAAACAAAAAACCCCAAACAGCTAGAATGTTTCTTCTAAAGTACATCAACTGTGAAAAGCAGGACTGTCCCAATAGCGTTAGAAAAGGTGGGCAGTAAAGAAAGAGCAAGGTGGTTGCTACTGTTGAGGGATTCTCAGATGCAGGGATCCAGGTGTTATTCAAATAAAATCAACTGCTGGCAGAGGTGCAAAATCATTCACTAATAAGAATGGATTGAGCATTGCCTGGGGGGGCTGACAGAAGCTCAAAGGAGAGCCTCTCCTACACACTACATTTGTCTTACATAAAGGCTGGATTTTTGTTTCACTTAGAGTGAATTTGAATGCTCTGCTTCCATTATCACTTACCCTACTAACACAGCCCATTGATTTTACTACCACCTCTGCTTTCTCATCCTCCTGCATCTGTTTTCCAGGAAACCAGTCCTACAGCCACCGATTCCAGAGCTGCAGGTCAGTCCCAGTCCGTGCTCCCCTCACACAGCCTCAGACCCCAGCAGCACTTACCTGCTGCAGCACCAAGGTTCTGAGGTTGCTACTGCCAAAAACCTTTACAGCCTGCCAGGACACTACACTTCTGTATTGTCCAGCTGCCACTGGCCTCTGACAGGCTAACTTACCCCAACAGTTATTACTGTGATAACTCTGCTACTTAGAATATGCATGCCAACCAAAATGTGTTGCAGCATGTCAAAAAGGTGACAGGTTTTTCTTTCATGTGGTCTGTCCCTAACAGAAGCTTCTCTACACCTTCTATATGAACATTGCATATGTTCATAGTATACACAGAAAACATACATACATATTTACTCAGATATTTATTCCCAAAACAAAATCCAGATATGTGTTCAGGCAACTTGCAGTGCCAGTATGATTGCTTTCATGACTGCTCTTTAACAGGAATCATCTCTAAATTAAATGTATATGGATTTCCCTCTCTGCTGTGTCTATACGCTTATTTTTTATATACACATGTGTGTCTCTGTATGTATTTTACATATAAACTAATGTATGGTTAAGCCAGTAGAATTTTATAGTATAAAATATAAATGAATTGTTAAAATTTAGGTAATTCACAATATCTTGAATCTGTAAGGCAATAAATACAAAGCTTCTTTCTCAAATAGAGAACAGCAACTTGCCTTTAAAATGGGAATATCCTTTCTGTGCAATCTGTGTGCCTATGTGAAACCACAAATCTAGACTTATGATCTGTCATGCTCTTCTGTGCCTGGAGAGGGAAGAGAAACTTTGCTTTGCAACATCAGACAAAGCTTCAATTGACTTTCCATGTTTCACTGACCAAAGCAAAATGAAATTCTCCAGTTATATTCCAAGCAGAATTGCCTGTAAGTATGCACAGAAGAAAGGCTATATTTTGAAACTTTTATCCACTGTTCATAAGTCAGAAACCCTTTTTAAGTAGCAGCTTCATGCTGAGCATCTGAATTCCTCCCCCGCTCCCTCTGCTTCAGGCATTTTCTGAATGAACCTGATGATGGCTGCCCTCTGACTTCACTGAGAAATCTGGGATCTCTTAAGGTCCTCAAAGATACTGCAGAGAAGACTCTAGACCAAGAAGTAAATGAATTTCAAACAAGTCAATGGTCTACCAGTCTGTGTTGGCTAGTCCTCATTATTTTTCCCCAAACTCTAGATTACCCAAAGTGGTTTATTCTTCAGATAGATTTAGCCTCAGCTGAAAGTGATGAATATTTTTCCATTCATTTTATAAGATGCTGGATCAGCCTTTACTAATTTTGCTCCTGAACCAAACCTTTAAGATGTCAATAAAGTGCCTTTTATGCAGTTTAACAGGCTTGTAGTCATTCCAGTAGTTTCATATTAAAAAAAAGCAACAAAAAACCCCAACAAAACTTATTTCCTTAATCTTATTCCAACTAATGTGGTTTTGGCTTCTTTTTCTTCGTTGCTACCCCTCCCAGTTGGTTCAAATTAGGTTGCTCATAGTAAATGTCAGCACCGAGACAAAGACTCAAATAAACAGAGGCTCAGCAATTCTCTGAGGTCTGGTCTTCTCAGGATACACAAGAGGGAAGACAGCAGAAAAACCTTGTTCTCTTTCATACCTACATAAAAGACATCAGTCCCCAAGGTTGTTTCTGCACCGTGTTTAGACTGTGATGGAGGCACTGGGTTCAGAGCAGCCAGAATGTGTCAGTGCCGGGGAAGCTGCAGCGTCACCAGCCACAGAACCTTGTCTATGCAGGCGCTGGCATTTCATTGCCATTAATACCGAGCTGGCCAAATTGTAGCTAGTCTGATTCATCTCTGTGTGCTGTTCTAACCCTCCCACTCCAGGCTAAGTGCCGGTTTCAGCCCTGAATTTGTACTTTATAGGCTTTGATGTGCAGGACATTGTAGTCAATGGAGAGATTCCCTTTTCTGTGCTTAGCTCACAGCTCATCAGCCTCTGAAATGCTTACCTCCCCTAAAGCACCCAAGCATTGCAAGTGAGGTGGAAAGGGGTTACTTATGCACTCTTTTAGATTTGCTTTAGCAAAACAAACTTAACAATCTCTAAATTTAAATAAAATATTGATTGTTAAAATAAAACTTAGATATAGTTGTTGTCTGAGGCAAAGCATTAGTACCTGCTCCAAACTAACATCTGAATACTTGATAAAATATTGTGGGTTGTGAGAATATCATTATTACAGCCACAATTGTCCCTCCTTTCTACAGTAAATTGACTTAAAAATTATTGGACAATTTTAGCACTTATGAACACCGCTTAAGAAATTTTGTTGAAGACTCAGAAAAAAAAAAAAAAAAAAGATATTTTTAAAACAACAAACTAAATTTGGCTTTCACTTTACAGCCAGAAGCTGCATTACCCTGTGGATTAGACAGAGGGCTAGTGTGTCCACTAGCCACAGCATTTTATTCTCTGGATAGTGAATTATGAACCAAAATTGGTGTGCAATCTATTACTAAGGTACTTACACAAAAGAATAATTCCTTAGAAATGGGAAATTTTCTGATACTCAGTGCTCTTTAAATTATTTCAGGATGAAAGCACCATGGTGAACTTCCTGCTCTGGTGTGTTTGGCTGTTTTGGTTTGTTGTTGGCTGTGTTTCAAAACAAAGCTTTAATAAATGTGCCCATTGGTTTCCAATAGAAAGGTTTTCATGCTGGGAGCGTGCTGTTGATGGCTGTTCTTGTTTGCAGCCCTTGCACTCTGCACAGCTCTCTGCAGCTGACTGCACTGACGTCATCTCCAGCACTATCGACACATTCTTTTGTGTGGTGTGAATGAAAAAGTAAATTGATCCCAGTGGGGACTGTGCTCGCAGTGAACAGAGAAAAGGTGCCACTCTGCCAGCTATAGATGGCATCAGACGTCTGTTAGTGCAGTCCTTGCTTTGGCACTCAGATTAGACAGGACATCAGTTTGGGGGGTGTTTTTGTGCCCCTCAAAAAATAATGTGATTTTTGTTGGGGGGCTTAAAATTGACACATGAAAATTAATAAGAATTTAAATGGCAAAGGATGTAAAAAAGAGCACCTTGTATCTAGGAGATAATTTCAGAAAGGACAAATATTATTATGCTAAGTGTATGGATGAGAGGAGCATAATCTCCTTGGGGCTGTGGAACAAAGGCAAGGAATAAAGGGGAATAAAAAACCTGTCACCAGATCTTTAACTTGTGAAAAAATATCCATTTTGGAATGTTGAAATCATCTGTGCTAAATACATTATGCCTGCCAGGATTCTGGCCTCACATATTCTGAATTTTAGTCCTGAAGTCCAAATATTTATTACAGAGGCAGTGTTTCTTAGCAAGAAAATGCAGAATTTAAAATTCTACACTGATGTTTTGTTTTAGTTTTAGCTATTGTTTGTATAGGTATTTGTATCAAAGAGAAAAGAAAGAGTTATTTTCTAAACTTTTCCCACATTTTCTCCATTTACCGTCCATCGCTATCAGTTCATATATTTATAATGTCTAACATTTTTATCCTTTCAGAATCTCTGTGAGACAAGGCCTTCATTTAAGAGTGGTATACCTACATGTGTGTGGGAGAAGGATTAGTGGAACAAATGGTGGCATGACTCAAATTCCCTAGAAAACCTGTGACAAGGCAGGAAAAGAAACTAAAAGCTGAAATGGCATCCCAGAAATGAACTTTTGTGTCTCCTCTCCCATCACACAACAGCTGCCACAGGCTCACTGTCCCCTATCCTTACTCCAAAGTGAACTCTACTTATGCTGCAGTATAATGCTGTCAACAGTTTCCCACAATCAGGAATGTACCTGGTGAGGTCTGGCCTCCTGATTGGCAGGCTATTTTCCATTTATAATAATTTTTCTTCATTATTATCCAACAGTGTGTAAATGAACGACTTGAGCTGGCACATTTGGTGCACCTCCTTGTAAGCTAGAGCTATCAACATCTGACCTTTCATCTACAATCCTGAAACCATTGGAAAGCTGACTTGTATGGTTTCTGGAGTGCTAACACTGCACTTACAGCCACGACATGCACTTCTTGGATCAGAGAAGCAACATGCCATCATGGCAGTGGGTGCTTACACCCAGGCATATTCTATTAGAAAGGTGACTCCTTGAGCAGGAAGGCATCACAAATTTGGCTGCCCCTGTGAAAGTACGAGTCTCACTGTATGGAGGTGTTTGTAGAGAAATTACTTTCTACCCATTTTCCAGGCTGCTTGAACTTTAGAGAAAGATATGCTGCAGGTAATGTCAGCCAAATCCCCATAACCTGGCTTAATTATGAATGGAACCAATAATTCACCTTTAGTAAAGGAAGGATAATTAGTTGGCTAAGTCACACAGGCTTCGGCTGACTTAATTTCCTTCAGGAGCATATACAGTTTCATAGTGGGGCAGAATTGCTCATGTGATTTCTCTGTGCACATTTGGTTCTATACATAATTGCCTTATCCCAAAAATAAAAAAAAAGAAAAAAAATCAGTGTCAATATTAGCTAAGAAAAAAAATGGAACCTTTTATTTCAAAAGCATAACTGCAGGTTAGAATCTATGGGCTGCAAAGTTACCAGTTCAAGATGATGCTGCTCTTTCCTATAATGGGAGTTTCACTCTGTGGAACTTGCTTTATTTCAGTGTTCATGAGCTTGCAACCATTTTCATCTTCTAGATCAGAGACTCCAGAGAAAAAAGGAAGAGTAATTTTTATTATCCTATTTTAGTATTTGAAGGGTCATTTTTAATTTTTATTATCCTATTTTAGTATTTGAAGGGGTATAAAAATAGGTTGATGCCATAGGCAGAATATTAGCACTGCCATTTTGGTACTTAGAAAAAAAAAAATGCATTGCAGGTATGGGATTTTTTCTATAGGTTTTCCTTAGAGGTTTTATCACAAGGTGACTAGTCCACATGAGAACTTCTGAGTCCTACCTGCATAAAATTCAGGGATAAATAAAGTAATTTTGATGCTCCACCAAGAACTTTGTGGGGTTTTTTCCTTTTTATTACTCTGTTGAGTGTTATTATAAATCTTAGTGTAAAAGTAGAAATAATTTCTCTCTCTGAATTTTCATCTAAGTTGGATTTTTAAGGCCCCACATTAAAAGAGGTGCTTTAGGGGCCACAGAAAAACTATCTTGTTTTGACACACTTGGAATTATATTTTATTATGTTAATTACAAAATACTTTTTGAAAATCAAATTAAGTATTTTCTACTAAAATGTTCTGAACATTTAAAAAGACTGAAATTCAAGTGAAATGTCACAATTTTTCAATCAAAGCAGTTGAAGTGATTTAAATGTCTTATTTCTTAATTTTTTTCCCTTTTTTTTCCCAATTTGTTTTTGCTTTTGTTTCTTTTGATGGGGAAAAAAGAAAAAAGTGGGGGAAAATCATTCTGTTTCCATTAAATAGACAATCTGGTGTCTGTCCTGCTTTACTCCCATGGGAAGAGCATAACAGATGCACAAGAAGGACTAATGTGAAATAGCTGATAAGTTTAACAGACATTAGACTGCTAAACTGATCAGTAACTTCTCTCATCTTGCCCAGCATCCCTTGCCCATCCAGCTGCAGTAGGAACTTGAAGTTCATGTTATCAGTGAAGGGCCCCTTGAGCAGGGAGTTCCAGAGCACTGAAGTACCATCTGGCAGTGACACATGTCTGTTACCAGATTAAAAATGGGAAGCTGGACAGCCTTTGAGCCATTATGCATTGATGCATGAAAGTATGGTTTTATGCTGGAAACAAAATCTTAGGGAAGATGGCCTGGTGTCCTTATCAATTAATATAAAAAATATATGCAAAAAGACTAAGGTGATGCAAAGACAGTGGATTTGTGTTTTCATAAAAACAAAGCTGTAAATTGCCTGAGTGCTGTGCACTCTAAGTAATTCCACTGGATCGAGTGTTCAGCTCATGTGTAGCCATCGTGTTTGGTGAGTAGAGGAAAAAGAAGCAGCAACTTGGTCTTAGGACAGTTTTTCCATCCTCCATTACTCTAATTTACTTGTCCTGGAGTAGGGTGGCAGAAGGGGAGACACCAAATTTTGACAGACAAGAGTTTCAGTGATTTGGAAAAATGCTTGACTTTTATGGATC
Organism: Dasyornis broadbenti; assembly: GCA_013397935.1. Classification (NCBI taxonomy): domain Eukaryota; kingdom Metazoa; phylum Chordata; class Aves; order Passeriformes; family Dasyornithidae; genus Dasyornis; species Dasyornis broadbenti. Next base: position 638,861 of record VZRN01005166.1, on the reverse strand, counting down.
AGGACAATTTTTCTGTACAACTCCTGCTCCTTTCCCTCACCTCTTCGTGGCTGTGCTGTTTTTATCTGCAGGAGCTGGTGTCCCTTCTCTGCTCTCACAGGCTGGATATTCTTCAGCCCTGGTCAGCCCAGAGAAGAAATGATTCCTGTGGTCTGAAGAGGTCCTCAAGAGCAGTCAGGAGATCTCTCAGGGTGAAGGGGACAGAAGTTGTTAAGTCTACTGCTGATCACAGTTGTATTATTGACTGACTTGACGAATGTGATTCACCCCTTAGGTAGTGAATTGGCTCTGTAGAACTCCCTACCTTGACTTCGACATTGAATTGTGGGAGATTATTTTCTCTCTTCACCTAGTAAAATTTCCTCTCTGCTTGATGAGTTGAGAAGACTGCCTGTGAACACTGCACGTGTTTTGGAAAGAAGTGACTTGAGAATATTAACTCATTAAGTAAAGTCTACTATAGTTCACCAGCAAGCCACAGTCTGATAAACATCCCATGTTTTTCCCTGTCCTGATCTGAGGAGTATTCACAATAGCTGTAGGATGGAAAGGTTTGTTACCTGTTACCAGTGACCTACGGCATCTTCTTTAGCTGGCTCTGGCTGTATGGTGCCCCTCAGGGAAATAAAAGCAGTAAAATTCTGTAGCTTCCACAACAAGTCTGTCTTCTTCCTTGGAAGCAGATTTGTAGTTCATAAAGGAAGCTTCCTTCCCTTAAAGATGCACAGCTCTTCAACCTGGGCTTGGAGGTTAATAATCTTTCATAAACAGAAAATATATAATTTTCTTAAATATCGGTGGTCAATTTATCAATAAGCTCCTATAGCTATTTTGAATCTCCATATTGCTTCCAGTAAAGTGAGTTAGGTTTGGTCACTGCCTGAAATCTGTCATGAAAATTGAAGCTGAGCCAAAAAGCAGCCTTCACAGTGTTCCCGTCCTGGGAAAGTAAAACATGTCAGCGGAGGAGTTTAACAGATTTGTTGTCATGAATATCATTTTGAAACAGAAGGCAAGTTTGTCTCATAGCGCAGTTTGGGGACCCCACAATTAATGCTGCTATTCAGCCAACATGAGTGCTTTATCTTCACATATCACAGCATCTCACTACTGGACTGAGGCAGGGACACTTGGCCAAAAGAACAGCATGCCTGGCCTGGGCAGGGGTATTGACCTGCCTGCAGCACACACACTGCCCTGACGTAGCTGTGACCTTCGGAACAGACCAACAGCAAGAACCTCCTCTCTTCAGCCTGCAGACTCCATCAGACTGCTCTGCAACACAGTTATTCATCAGCTTTTGCTGTGCTGCCTTCTGCACCAATTCCCCCCAGGACTGAGCAGTATCTCTCTGCTCCCAGTGGCCTATGCTGCTCTTTTTGGTCCTACATAGGAGATTTCTATATAGCTTGAGGTTTCTGTAGAAACCATGTGCTGTGGTGATGCTGGCTGCTAGTTATTTTTAACTTGTTTTCCTTCCTTTTTCCTCAAAATACCTATGTGAGGGGTTTATAAAATTAATAATTACTGGAGAGAAGTGAAGTCAAAAGACAGTTTATTGCACCAAAAAAATTTTGAGTTTTTAGATTACATGTACTTCCAGTACCAGAGAATGCAGTGATGGATGATAGAAAAAGCATTAAACAGGACTCAGGGGAAACTCCCATGGTTGAAAAACACATTCAGTTGCATGGTAGAAATCAGGGAAGCTTTAGGCATTTGTTCAGAGTAATGTTGTGGAGGCAAAAACCGGAGAAGTGCTTTAAATGATATGGCATTAGAACAGAGGACACAAAATTTACTTATGTTAAGGATATAAAAAACTCAAACCAGCAAGTGAAAGAGGAAATGTGAAGTTGGATGGATGCTAATTTATGTCACCTTCTTCAGCAAATGTTGTTCCTAGCTATGTGCCAATGTCTGGAAGAGGTGCCCAGGTCACTGATGTCTTATCCAGCATGCGACAATTGTGTCACAGACCTCTCTTCCTATTGCTCTTCTAGTATTTAATTGTTCTTTAACTCCTCCAGAGCTATTACTTCACAGGATGAAATTACAAATCAGTTCTTGAAGACACAAATGGTATCCTCTCGAAGTAAGTTCCGTTTGCAAAATTGTTTTCATCACATGTTCATGTATTTTCCATCCAATGGGCCAAAAATTATACTAATTATCCTCATTATTCTGAAGAAAACTTTCCTTATATAATAAAAATATTGGTTGTGACATAAAAAAGGCAGAATGAGGGAGGTACGTAGAGGTATTGTGAGTTAAAAACAGTATTTAGAAAAAATAGAAAAATTAATTGAAATTTAGGGGAGCTAATATCCCTATCAGGAGTCAACTGAGCCTATGGCATTAGTAACCTGCATATTAGAAGAATATCATTTTTAGTTTTCACATCTATATTCCTAATGCCTTACTAGGAAATCAAATTCTGAAGTCCTTAACTCAGTTTTTATTCACTTCTCACTCAGAAAAAACTTTCATCAACTTCAATCAAGACCTTGCCCCAGCAAGCCAGATGAGCTGTGTCATATTTTACTGCCATCAGAGGATAATAAAAAGTTACCGCAATAAAATATAATGAGGTAAAGGACATTTTATGCTGAATGATTTAATAACACTTTGTGCTCATACAGCCAAGCAAGGATCTCAAAGTGTTGTGCAAACACTCATGAATGCGTTTTAAGAACAAAGTCTGTGATTTAGTAAATTAAAGTTTATTTTAGATTTCCAGATAAAAAGGCACTGTTGGGTTAGATGGGTGAAACACAAGTCTCTCAAACCGAGGCATCCAAAGCTCAGCCATTTCTACACATGTTGTGGCTTTGCCTCAGTGTGGGCACATGCTCACAGCTTTGCTCAGATTTCCTGATGCTTTGTCTCAAAACCACCTCATAGAGAATTTTTTCTGTCCTCAATGTTCCTTCAAATTTCAATTTATCCTGCTTGGCTCGTTTGTTCATTGTCAGAACTAGTATACTTGGAGAAAAATCTCCTTTTTGGAAATGCAGGCTGACCATCCACTCAGGTTTGTAAGTATTGGCCTCTTTTTCAGAACTCCCAAATTACTCTCACTGTATTTCAGTAAGTTAATTTCACGTGAAAATAATGCAGAAGGAAATGTAGCAGAGGTATTGAGTTATTTCTAGCATGACTTGTTGATTCCTTCCTGTTATTTTTTTATTGTTCTTTAAGCAGAAGATAAATATATCTGAGTCAGGAGCCTTCTGCTCATAGTGGAAATGCTCAAAATGTAATCATAAAATTCTATTAGGCTGTCATTGCCTTTCCAGGCCTTCTAGTCAGAGGAGCTTTCTTACCGTCAGAGATCAGAGATCACAGCCTGCTACAGCCACAGACTCACAATGAATGAAAGAACGCATTAGGATTTGTTGAAGGCTAAAGTCAGGGCTTTGCTTTTTATGTCCTACAGCTTTAGGTGCACAGCTGTAGCTGTAATAAGCTATCAGAGGTGTGGTATCAGTTCTGAGAAACAGGGAAGTACCAGGCCCTAGAGAGTACGTTTGAGATGGAAAAGATCTACTGTTTCAGAGAACCTGCATCCATGCTGGGAGGAGATAATGTATCTTTCTGCCTAATCTTTTGTGGTGTCAACTTTCATTCAGGTGATTGTTAATCTCTTCGACTCCTACTCAGTCATTTTCATGGTTTCATCTGACCTTCATTCCCATCTAGCACTGCTAGATTCCTTGTGTCCTGAAAGCCTTTACTGAAAAAGGCCCACAAAGTGCTGACTTTAGTTTGATAATCAAAGCACAACCGAATATATCACATGACATTTCATCTGATATAGCCTGCCCATTTGTCTTTCCCACAGCTCCCAAGCAGTAGACAACCGGGACTTTGTTGTATTGTTTTCCTTTTGGTCCTCTCTTTCTCCCCCACCCCAGGACTTCCAGAGTTAACATCTCACATCTCCTCCCCTCCTCCTGCTCTTTGCTGAATTTCTTGCAGCAGTCATTCCTTCTTGTTTACCCCAGGATCTGCCACAGTCTAAACTTCATTTCCTCTCTTATCTGGCTCTCCACCTTCAGTGAAAATGTATTTAGTCTGTCTTCTCCCAGCACCACCAGCTCTCAAACAAAGCAGTTTAACTTCCTCACAATGCCCAGGCCACATCACATGGCATCCACTTGTCTCTACATTTTGATGCAATCAGCTGTACTGAAAATCCTCTTAATGTCAGAATATGTTATAAAAATAACTTCAGAAGCTGAAAGGTATTTGTCTCTATTTTGCAGGTGACAATACATTTCAATAACGAATGTCTACAGGCTCTATTTGGCTCTATTTTGTTGAGTAATGAGATGCAAATAATACATTTCATAATAAATGTACTTCTACATTAAAGATTTTCCTTTGTGAAATTAAAATATCTATAAAAGCAAAACCTAAGATCTCAGCTCTCCTTTTTCTAATGCTTCTGTCTCAGTGTGCTAGTTTTGACTGGTATAATTTTCTTCACAATAGCTGGTAAGAGGCTGTGTTTTGGGTTTGTCCTGACAATAGGGTTGATAATATAGAGATGTTTTTGTTTTGCTTCTGAGCAGTGCTCACACAGCATCAAGGCTTTCTCTGCTTTTTGTGCTGCCCCACCAAGGAGGAGGCTGGGGATGCACAAGGGGTTGGAAGAGGACACAGCCAGACCACTGGACCACAACAGACCCCAAGGACATCCCAGACCATATGGCATCATGCTCAGCTTATAGAGTTGGGGGAAGGACAAGGGAGGTGTGTAGGGAAATATGTGGAGTGGTGGTGTTTGTCTTCCCAAGCCTATGTGACATGTGATGGAACCCTGCTCTCCTGGGGTTGGCTGAACATCTGCCTGCCCATGGGAAGTGGTGAATGAATTCCTTGTTTTGCTTTACTTTGCTTTGCTTGCTTTGCTTTGCTTCGCTTGCTTCGCTTGTGTGTAGAGCTTTTGCTTTACCTATTAAACTCTCTTTATCTCAACCCTCGAGTTTTATTTTACTTTTACCCTTCCAGTTCTATCTCTCATCCCACTGTGAAGGGGGAGGGACACCAGAGGGAGGTGAACGAGTGGGTCTCTGGTGCTGAAGCTGATGGCTTGGGTTAAAACACAACAAACAGTTTGGTTAAAAGTCTTTTTGTGTATACTCTTTTTATTTTATAATAACATAATTTTAATTTTATGTAAAAATTACATTTGAAATACCCTTTGATCAGTTCAGAGTATTCTGCTGTCAAGCAGGAACTGTTACACATTTCTATTCTCTGTGTTTCCTGAAAGGAACCTTACAGTCCCAGAGTGACCCTTTGGTAGCTATTCTCAGCACTGGTGAGTCATTCATTAGAGCTTTTGAGTCATAGGCAGTATCAGTTTCACATAGGCACCAGAATCACAACTGCACTTGCTATGTAAGAAATGAAAGCAACAGTGGAAGACTAAATAATTTGGCAAAACTTCTCTATTTTCTTGCTTTTCCACATCCTAATTTCACATCTTCTGAAGCCTGTAGACATTCATTATTGAAATGTATTTTGTCACCTACAAACTTTATTTTGATCAACTTGATAAGAGAAGATCAAATTTATTGGGCTTTGCTGTGCTGTAGCTAGAACAGTTTTCTCCAGGCAAGGGATGTGTTGCAAGGACATTGAATGTGGATTTATTCCTTTGAGACATTACAGTGAGTTGTCTAAGGGACAACAGAAATGCACATTTTGGGATAATTAATTCTAAGACAGAGTTCTATCTACCCTAGAGTCATAAGACAGGTTAAGGTAAGGCTATTTGATAGGAAAATCTTAAGCAATGAATGAATGACATTTTCATTCATTTCAGTTCATTTATTGATTTATCTGCAAATGACAACCCTTTCTATTTTTATCTAGTAAATGAAAAAAAGTTAAATTCACTACAACAGAAATGAAATGCAAAACTCCTTTGAAGACAGATTTTACCATTCTTCTGTGCCACCCCCATTTAACATCTAGAGACTCCTACCATTAATGATGTCACGATTTGCTTTTTAAAAATGAAAAACTCTCTCCACTCTTCCCTCCTGTCCTAGTTTCTCTAATTAACAGATGCATATCTACACCAGCCAAGGAATTTCCTGCATGTTCTCTCTAGGTTTCAGCTTCAGTCTTCTCAAACAGAGACTCTGGTTTTAGAAAGCATAATTTTCATTTTGAAATGACAGGTTATTGAGGGGTAGGGGATAAAGAAGGTATTGAAGTCTGTGATTACTGCAGATCTGCAGCAGTGGAACAGAACAACGGCTGGTGGGCAGGTGGTTCCTCTGATGGTTTCTGGTACGGAGTCACACTTGGCTCTCTCTATTGCTGGGTTGCAGGTGGTTGTGGTTTCAAAGAGCTGTGGGAACAGAGCTGAAATAAATTGTTGTTTAAGTGGAGAGTACTCTCGGTAGCATACTTGCAGCAAGATACCTGCCATTGCATCCAGGTTTCACCTATATTTGAAGTCATCCATAGGATATTGTCTGTAAGAAAAAATCCAGTTTCTAAAAAATCAAAATAACCTAGAAAATCTTGCATGTATCTCAATTTTCCTTTTTTTACTTTTTCATGAGGGAAAATTGCCATTAAATATTCTGTTCACCTTTATTTTTTCAAGGTAAACCAGAATCCCTGAAACATCCAAATTATTTCAGCAAAACACCAAGCTAAATTTTCCTGTTGTAATACATTCCTAGAAGAAGTAAGTGTTCTGATGCCTGTTTTTCCTGATTACTATTCATCCCAGGAAATTCTGTCCTAGAAATCTTTTCAACAAATTTTGCTCTGAGATTCATGGTTAATAGGAAATATATGTTGCTTGCACATCAGAAGAATAGTTCAGCTAATGAAAATGCAGGCATCGGCTCTCTAGGCTATAAGGAAATGCAGTTTAATGTTAGAATTGGTTGAGAAAGATTTTTGAGTTATTTAACAATTAAGTTAATTTTTTTTTTTGCCAAAAGTGTTAAAATATAATATCCTTGGCAATTCAAATGTGACAATTTTCAGTGGGTATATCTTTATATATATATCTGTTGCACAGAAATATGGATAAATAAATCACTTTGCACTTGTGCAATGTGGAGAAAACAGTGAAATGTCAGGATTATGGATGTGGTAGAAATTCCATATTTTTTCACCCAAATAATAATTTGTCAGATTTTTTTGAACTGTTTACTGATTTCTTACTTAGCACACTTCTTTAATAACACCAGTAGCTGCACAGTAGGTGAAACAGTAAAAATTATTAAAGTGCTTAATATGCTCTTTGTTCAGGTGACAAAGTTTGAGGACATTGATTTGTATCTTCATTTTGGTTCCCTCTTGAATTTATTTACAAGCTCAAAGCAAATTCCATACAGTTGGGAATTTGAGAACCCTCTTTGCTTGGAGGATCTCCTTGATTTGCTGAACATCTTTGCAGTAGTTCAAGAAACTTGAATTTTAAAAATATTTACAATCTTATTACAATGTATTAGTCCTATGTTTCAAAAGGCAAAAAAAAAAATGAAACAATCGAAGGACTGTGAAGAAAGTACTGTGAAAGACTAGCTACGACTGAATATTTATGTGTGCAATTTCACCTTCACAGTACTGCTTTTAGTTATAAAATAGCAGCAGCACTCCTTAGAAAATAAAGCACCTGTCTTAAAATACATTCATCTTTAACTTCTATGTTGCTTTAAGGAGCATCTGCTTTGCTGTTGTGAAAATAAAGAAAAGAAATTAATTTGAATATTGGACCATTGGACAGTAAGCTTATCTTTCTTATTATACCCTCAGAATATTTTTTCCCAGATTAAAGCTTTTGTGTCAGAAAACACAAGCAACATCACCTAACAAGTTCACAACTGGGACATTGCATTGGCTGGATCAAGGTTAGGTTGAAAAGAAACAAACAATAAACACCTGATAGAAACTATACTTTGAAAAAGCAGCATGCCCTTGAAAACAGGGAGCAGTAGGTTGCTTGTATGACAGATTTAATCTCTTCGTGTGCTTTGGTAGGAACCAGACTCAGTTGTATGTAAGCACAACTGAAGTGCACTGTTCAGAGGAGATTTAACTTAGCTTTTTGAAAACTGGAAGAAAAATCTGGGTTTACACAACAGAGGATGAATTTTGCCTTAACCAGCTTGTGTATAAATTTTTTGGAGGTTGGAAAGCTCCTTGTTCAAACCATGTCTACTTGAAATGAAAGCAGAACTTCCCTCTGCCAGAGGAAACTATTGAATTTCTTACAAAAATTTCTTATTTTATAACAGTTCCAAAATCCACTTGTGAATGGGAACTTTACCATTGGTTGCAAAGAATTTTTTCAGGCTCCAAATGAAAATTTCATACTGGTAAATGTTGGTTCCAGCTTTCTGTCTCTTGAAGAGAGGGTTAAGGTCAACCTTATTTCCACTCTGAAAAAGCATTTTAATTAATTACCTGAAGATTTAAAACAAGACACTGGTGTATAAAGGTCTGCTCAAATTTATGGTGATAGGAAAAGCAACAAGTATGTCTCTAACAGGAGATGGAGGGAGGTGAGAAGAAACAAAGATAATATAAAATGAATGCTGGGCATGACTACTTCCTCGGCTGTGGTGAGAACAAATATGAATATCTACAATTATGCTTGAGTAAGAGGAGGTGCAGAGGTATTTTCTAAGAGATGATAGACACAAAAAAGATCTCAGATCTAGATTCTCTAAAATACTCATTTGTGCACGCACACACACACACACACACACACACACACACACACACACACACACTCTCAGTCAATCTCTTCAGTAGCACAAATCTCAAGACTCTACTGCAAACGAATCTACTTTCTGCCAATTTTCTTGTATCCAACCCCTCTGGCTTAATGTATCTAGAAGTTTAGAATCATTAAGTAATCTTTAATCACTCCTCCTTTGGCATGTCTAGGTTCAAATCCTAGTAGGACTTGAAAGAATATAAAATTAACATTGAACAAACAATTGAACTCACTTAATGAGACAATCAGCATAGATTTCTTGTAAAGAAGCAAATCTTGTAGCCTATTAGATATTCATTATTATAAGCATACCTGGTGATTCCCATTAAAACTATAGCCGGTTTTGCCTTCATTCTACTTAATTAAAAGTCAGTCAGCACTTTCTTGATGGGATGTCAAAGAAGCTCTGAAGTAAAAAGTACACTTTTAAAATTCCTGTAATTCCTAAACTAAAGAAGAAAAGAAAAGGTCAAAAGGAAATAAGATACAGATGAAAATATGCTTGTATTAGTTAAGAGATAAAAATAAAGCAGTCAAAATGAACTTATTCTAAAGCAGATAATCTCTGTCACCCTGTGTCCTGATAAGAATGTTTCTGGCTCTAGTAAGTGAGATAATCTATCCACTGAGGGTAGATTTATCATAGACAAAAAATCACGTTTATCATCACGAAGACACTTTAGATACCCCATGCAAAGTTGTTGCAGAAGATTTCAGTTTAACAGGTGTTTCACATTTATTTTTTGTTTGTTTGTTTGTTTGTTTGTTTAAATATAAAAGACAAAAACCCCAGCTCCCAAACCCTGGAAACTAACATTTCAATATTCTTTGCTGTTTCTCCTGGTGCAACCCATTGAATTTGTCAGCTAACTTGTGCACTATTTTAAGTGCCTAATAAAGTGATGGTTGTCAGGGTAATCACGTAGTTGCTTATGTGTACAAGGAAGAATGTTTAAAGATAAGCAAAATGAATCTGTCTCCTGAGGTACCTGTTTTTCTTTATTAAAGATTAAAAAAATGTAGGCTCCTACTTGAAGAATACCTATTTGTTAGATATGTAAATTTTAAGACCATATTAAGGTGCTTAAGAGTGGCAGAGCAGACCCAAAACGTCTTCTCCTAACTGTGTAAAATAAAATGTCTCTGTTATTTAAATACACATTACCTGTGAGAAAAAGGTCATAATTGAATGGATATATGAATTCTATTGTTTTTAGTTTTATATTTTCTACTTCTTTTTGTTTCCTGTTGGTCAGATATTGAGAAATTTTATCAGAATACACATTTCTGACACAAGAATCTATATTGTACAAAAATTAACAAAAAGCCAATATTAAAGTATTTCATTTCCTTTCTTTGGCATAGTGATTTACTCACTGAATTAAAATAATAGGTATCAAAAAAGAAAAAAAAAATCACTAGCAAAAACCTTTACTGACACCAAAAGGTACACCAGACACATCCTGTAAACTCAAAATCTGAGAAATCAGATGTCTAGAGAGAAGTTTCCTGAAGTCTTTATCACTTTTTCTTTGTTTTAAATACCATCAGCAGCATTCCCCCAAACCACATGAACTTTCTACTTTCATCTGCAACAAACATCAAAAAAGAACATGTATTCCAGCTCCCAGGCTGGTTTATACAGCTCCTCGGGGTCTCAGGCTTGTTAAGGCAGCATGCTTCCCGACCGCACGGAGCAAGTGTGAGTCAGAGAGACCCGTCTGTTGATACAAAGAGCATGTGAGGTCAGCCTTAAGACTCTGAAGTGTGAGTTTGATGAAGTTCTTGTTTATGCTGCTAGAAGGTTTCCAGTAAATGATACAAATCCCATATCTAGTGCATTTGCCAGTACATTTTTCCTCACTGCAATGTATCTTCTGGATAAATAACATGAAAATACTATTTTTCCTTTTTTTTCACCCTTACTTTTTTTTGTCTCTTTTCTTTTAATTCATTCTCTTCAGCATTTGCTAATTCACTTATAAACAGCACTGTCACCACAGGAAGTGATAGAGTCTGATAAGACATTTTATGGGGCTTACTAAATTGGCTGTTCTTATGCATTAGGCAGAGCAGAGATGTAGAGATGATACACTAATACTAAATGTTAGCACAAACATCTGCTGCAGATCCCATATTTATACCTAAATCTGGACGAATCAACACACCATCAAAAGGTATTGAAATGCTACTAGAATGAGCAGCACGTGAGGCTACCTCAAGTTTTAAAATTATTAGATAATTTTCATAATGTATAAAAAACTTTAAAATACAGTTTTAAGTAAGATCCTTAATAAAATAAAACTGCAACCACATGAAAGAACTGTTTTTTCCTTACTGTGTGTCATACATAGTTACTGAGGATTCAGTCTCAGAGGAAGTTAAACACTTTGGCTGAAGAGAAGCATATTCATATGAAAATTTTGGGCTGTATTAATATAAAAATAGGACACGATTTGTGAGTACTAGCTGTTTTTGTGGGAAAAGAACCCCCTACCAAAAATATCATATTTTAGTAGTTAAAATAGGACTGAAAGGCAAAGAGGTAGATAGATATAGAGAATGTTCTCCATATGCAGGGAGACTAAATTGAATGGACCGCTTCATCTTGGAAAGAACAACTTAGAGAAATATGACAGTTGCATAAATTTATTGTGGAGAACAGGGAATACTTTTTGGATTTCTTGCAGCATGGGAACTCAGAAGGACACATGCACAATAAAGTTATCAGGTAGTGAATTTAAAATAAACAGAAGGAAACACTTTTCCATATTGTTGCATAACTGCACTGTGAGGTAATTTCCACATGATGTTGCAGATGCCAAAAATATAAATGGACATAAACAGACTTTAGAGAAATTCATGGGAATACATCCATAACTAACCCAGATGCAATGTCTGGCTCAGGAAATATTCAAACTGATTGAGTGCTGTAGCTGAGAGAACAGATTGAGTCAGACACTTTATACAAGCCTTATTTTTTCCATATTTCTCTATATTCACTAGTAGCCAGAGACTCTCAAATTCACCCCATTGTGGGGTGACTGGAGAAGGGTCATGACTAGGACAAATGAAAAATACTGTCTTATATCTGGTGGTTTTTTTGAGATGAACTGTGATTTTTTACAGAATCTATAGAAAATACAATATGTACATAGAGGAGAATTTTTAAATGAAATTACTTTATCTTTTTGCTTATTTTATTTTTCCCAGTACCGCTTTATAATTTTCCCTTAGCACTGCAGTGGGAGCAGTCTTGCTCCCCTCCATAGCCTGAAGGCCAAGAAGCTTGGCGTCCCTGAAGGCAGGAGTAGACTGATGCTCAGTGTCTTCCAGTTGACAATTCCAGCATTCTGTGAAGAGAAATGAGAGCAAAGGCCATTTGATAAAAAATCCTATTTATTGAAAAGAAAGATTTATAGGAATTTCTCCTAACATTAGCCATGGAAACATCACTAATCCAAACCCTCAGACGACCTACACTGAATCATCATTTAGGTTTCTTCTGTATATAGTAAAGAGATAAAAGTGTTACAGATAGAAAGACTGGTTCAATTCTCTTTCTTTTCCCATTGATTATAGGGAGTTCACAAACGATTTGTTCACCACTAATTATCATCTTTTTATATAGCTAAAGGGTAAGTGTGACCCATAATGTCCAGTTTCCCGAATTAATTCCCTTGTCAGTACACGGGGATTTTTCTCACTCAGTTCTGTGACTTATCCCAGAGCTGAATCTCCCTAAATGCTTTGATGTCTCCTTTTGTTTTCTCCTAAATGCGATTTCCTTTCTGAAGCAAATTATCCTTTAGCCAAAGACAGTGGATTTCCAGCCTTAAAAAGCCTTTTATTAATTCATGAACCAGATATAAAATAAACAGTAGCAATTTAATTCCCATCTGCTTATTGCTTTTTCAGGGCCTCTGTGTACATGCCATCATCATCCTAATAGTGGCTTGGTCAGTTTCTGCATCCCTGCATTTGCATAAAAGCTGAGGCTGACAATAAAGTTTCCAGCAAGTGCCAAGTGAGTTGTTCTTGCAATGTGAAACACTTCTCCAGCAGTCTGAGACCACACATCTCATTTCATGTGGGATATTGAACAATTAACATCTTTCAGTCACTTCACCATCAAGACAGAATAGGAAGTGACAACTTAGTCTCACTATGAGCAAGTCATGATCTCCTCAGCTTTCCTGTAGAGGTAGTTTTAACAAAATTTAATGTAATTATAACAGAGGATTTTGTGTGAGAAGAAACAATTTAGTGTTCTATGGCATGCCTCAGCTGTGAGCCCGATGTTGAGTGAGGTATTTGAGTCTTAAAATATATGTAGTATTAGAAAGCATTGTGGTAGGGTTTTTAAGGCAAAAAATTAAAAAAGCTACTGAAAATTGAAAAGGTTACTGAAAAGTATTGTTGACAATAAGAATAGATAACAGATCAAATCTTAATTTACATGCTACTCGTTATAGGAATTTATCACATAAATTCACTCATCACAGGAAGGATAATATAGTCTCAGCACTTTCAGTCTCTACCTGTATATTTTCTGTACAATAGTGTTAGGATAAACCTGGAAGCCTTTCCAGAAATCTGGAGGCTGTATTGCCAAAATCTCAAAAATTACCTACTGCCGTTTTATGAACTCCAAAAGGTAAACAAAATCATATCTATCTATGGAAAAGCTAGTGTCTATATTTGCCTTTGAAAAGTCTGTCCCCCTTTGCTACCTCATCATGTCCACTGATTGAAAGATATCACTAAAGTGCAGACCACTGACATTTTTAATTACCTCTTGATCTGGTCTCACATTAAGAAAGGAACCAGAGGGGAGAATGCTTATCCATTGAGTGTATGAATCTTACAGGCTGAAATACAACATATTCTGAAGAAATGTTACTGACTCTCACTGTTTCCATATTTAATAGCTGATGCACTTAGAGAATAATGTATATTTGCATATGATATAATTCTTTTATATAACTTTATTGTCATTAGTTTTTAGAATATAATGAAAAACGGAGGTACTTCTTTGGGATGTGGTGTTTCCAAGTGGTCCTTTGTCAAAACCAAAGCTGGAATTCCCCATCCCCCTGCAGTTCTGTCTTCTCTTGACTCCCCACTTCTTGTCTTCAAACTATTGTTTCTTATTGTAAGACATATATGTATAACATGCTTATTTGTTCTTTATCTCTTGATCCTGATTTAGAATTCTCTGTCTCACAAAGCAGACACTGGTAATTTTCATCATGTTATTTCAAAAGCAAAAAAATACTATAGTCTGTTTTCTTTTGTAGCTGGCTAAAGTCTCCCAATCAAACATTGTTTCCTTCAGCTTTTGAAGGAAAATTGAAAGAAGCTCTTGCCCTGCAGTTATTGGCAGCCTCTGCAGTGGTTAATTATTCATATTTCAGGCTCAGATTTACTGTACAGCTTAATCAGCATTTCTCTAGACTTGTGTAATCTAGGAATGGTTTTATGAAGCATGACAAAAGTGTTCATACAGGGTCACATGAAAACACTGTGGATGAATGCACCTTTTTAATGTCAGTATCACCATTCTAATACTCTGAGAAGAAATAGAAATCTCTTTAGTCTGCTGTGGAAAAGATACACATTCTTCCAAACTTGCTTTTTAAATGTAGCTTAGAATTTCCTTGAGGTGTAGTGGCAAACAAGTGACCTCTCCTATTTGCTCTTGGGAGGAGGCCAGGTCTCTGGTGGCATCCTCGCTGAATCTATGTTGGTGCACTTCATTTGTCTTTGGGAAGTCAGAAGAGTATTTATTCTGTGATGAAAATGGCACATGGATTCACTAATGGTTTGGTCCAGAGGTTGTTTCTGTTGGGTAGTTCATACTACCTACCAGGTTTGCCTGTTCACAAATTGTCACTCCTCCAGCACACCAGTACTTTTGCAGGACACTAATATACCTGTGGCCACTCTCTTAAGCTCTCTAGCCCCATTCCAAGTTGTGTGATAAGTTATCAGAATATATAGAAAACACTCTAGTTAATAATGACAGAACATTTCCATTACTGCAGGTATTTTGAAATTAAATGTGAAAAAATAAATTAATAATTTTTCTCTGTTAAACTATATAACACAGGGAGGAGTCTAGGTATTGCTCCAACAGTGAAGGGATGAGACCAGATTTTGCTCCCTGATCATCTTGAGTGTTAAAGTAGTTGGAGAATCACCTGCACAAATTTTGTTAAGACCATATAATGTTAACAAAAATTACTATTATACAAAGTTCAGAAACACATCCAGGCTGTTCCCAGTAGTCTGGGTGCTCTGACACTCTACAAAAAGGTTAGAAAGTTAAGAATGTAGCCAGTTCTCAGGGCCAGGGAAAGAGCTTTGTGACGCATGGATTTCTAGATACAATTGTATCTAGAGGTACGGTATGAGATGTATAGAAGACCCTGGTCAAATGTCCAGTCTGATCCAGAAAGGCCATGTGGACACAAGCCATCCTGAGCCACCAGGCTTTGGTGAGAGACATCACTGTATGGACCAGAAGGCTTTAGCAATGTAGCTGTAACCTAAGTTGTCCAGGCACTTGGTCATATTGTAATAACAGTCTGGGTATGATTTTCAAGGAGAAATCTTGGATGTGTCTGACACATTATTGTGAATGAAGTGCTTCACACACTTTCTCTGGTCTGGCTTGGCAGTTTGTGCAGCCTCTTCACTCTGCCTGCACTTTGCAAGGCTCTGGCAGGTTCCAGCAGGAGTTGTTGATCTTGCCTGCAGCAGGGGAAGGTGGGGTGTGCAGGCAGCCAGAAAGGAAGGCTGTGGTGAGATCTGCTGCAGCTGTGAGGTGTACAGCAAAAGCTCCAACTCTGGGACTCATGGAGGTATCACATGGTTGTGAGTCTGGAGTAAGAGCCCTTCTCCAGATTCCCCCTGCAAAGTGTTAGTAGCTCTATATCCCCAGAATAAATGGCACGAGCTCACATCTTGTGAAGGTAAAAGCCTCACTAAAGACACTTGACACAAGCAAGAAGACCTTGCTTGCATGGGCATTGCAGCCATGAGGAACCTTGATCAATGCATTTTATTTCTATTGAAAAGCATCAACTCAAAGCTGTGACAATTGCAATTCCTGTGTGTGCTGTCACCCAAGCAAAGTTGGAATACTACAGATCAGCTTGCGTAGATTTTGACTTACTATCAGAAGCCTGACATCACGTGCATCTGATGTCCCACAACAACCCCTGAGATACATAATTACAGAGTTTAGACATAAGATTTCCTTTTCAAAAAATGACAAAATTTTGATGTTTCCCACAGAATAAGAATTCATTTTTGTTAAATCTCTACTACAGTTTTCTCTCATTATGTCAAATGTGTTTCGTAATTTCAATTAGTCTCATTTTGGCATGTTGAGTAGGATAAACTAAGCATTAATTTAATTATAATGCAGCTGACTTTGAAAATTAGCTATGATATGCAAATCACAATGAAAAAGAAATAATAAATTGAAAAGAAATATAAAAATATTTCAATCCAATTTACAGAGAGCTGCATTTGTTATTTATTTTTCTGCTTCTGATAAAACTGTAGTTTGATAGAAAATCCATCTCTTGAATATTTTTCCCCATTCTTACTACAAATATAATACATTTGAAATGAACTAGTAGGAATATAAGGCATAAAAACCATTCAAATCTTCACAATGCCTCAATTCAATTGTTCTTTTTTAGATTTGTGGAGAGGATAAATTTGACTCAGAACTATAGAGTTATCTGGAGGTGAAATTACTTACCATATAGTAGAATATATGCACAGGACTGGAAGAAGACAGGAGAGATGACACTTACTTTCCTTCCTTCTTGTTTAACTCAGAGCTCAACAGCAGGTACAGGATGTTCTGAGGTATTGCAAAAACTCATTAGTTCTCTATAAGGGAAGTTTGCCCTGGAGTTCACAGTTATTATCCTTGAAGCTAATGATGTGAGTTGAAATTCTATGCAGCTTTGGAGCAGCATGTTTCTGCACTTACTGTGTCACCTCAGCTGAACCCTTTTGGCTCCTAGACACTCGCTCCAGCCCATCAGCAAAATTACAGGTTATGGTGAAAAAATGCTTCAAGTTCTTGGGTAATTTCTGGATTAATCAATGGAAATTTTTACAGCTCTAGTATTTTTCTACTGAAATGATAATTATTTTTCCTATTTTGCCTTGAAATGAGCAAATGGATAACACAGACTCCAAGACTAGAGCATAAACAGACATATTTCTATAGCTTCATGTGCTCAAAATTTTATTCAGTCACATAAGAGCTGTCCATTGAATTCCCCAGTCCCTAACTAAACCTGGAATTACTATTGGCACTGGACAGCAGGTAGAATGCTCTTTGCTTGCAGGTGCAATATCCTGAGCAGCATTCACAATGCTTTTCCCCACAAGAATCATTTATTTGAATAGTAATTCCCCCGTTTTGTTCTGTTTACACATTTGAGCTAGAAGTCTATGAAACCTGGATGCATGTGATGCAATTGTGGGTACAAGAGACGGATGTACATGCAATGGACCAGATTTTGAGAGCCTTGTGCTTGGCTGTGAGAGCTGAGTTGTTAAGTGGCCTCCATCCAGTGCTGCTGGCTAGTGCTAAGGTCCTCATTCACTTTGAAGCACAAGACAGAGCTGGCTTCTGTTCATCTCACTGGGCTGACCCCTGTGAGGTCAGTATGGCTCCTATCTAAGCAACTGTGTGCACTCCTCACAATGAAACCAGATTAAAACACCCAGCCAAAACACTCCCACATGACAGCCCACTTGTACAAAATTCAGAGCTAGACTGAAATTTAAAATGTCTCTATAGGAATTTTACTACCTAAATGCTTGCAGCTTCCCTGAATGAAAAATGAATCCCAAGAAATTCAGACTCACATGCTTCATCATATTATAAACTAACATTTTGCATATAAACCAACTCTTTCAACAGTTTTGCATCTTTATATATAGTTCCCTTGTTAATCCCCTTTGCTAAATGGATAATTCAAAAATAGGATATAGTTAGGTGCTATTATGTACCAGAGTAAAATCCAAATGTTATAGGATACATTTGATCAAAATCCAAGACTTCTAAACCTTATTATAAAGTAAACCAAGGGAAATTGCATGTATGCAACTTGTAATCTCTGTTTGCAATTTAATTTGTAGTTTGAACAGGACTTGTCATTTCTTCATTAGAATCTAGGGTAATTGTGTTGTTTTGCACATAAGGGAAGAAGCCCAAATTCACTGCTTGAGATAAGAATACAGTCTATACACTTGTGAGGGCAGCGCCAGAGGGAACATCCTGAGCTCCATGGTAATTTCTGAGCTGTGGAGTAGACTCTAAGGTGATCTGCAGTCTAGACTGCAACTCACCTCAGAGCGTGCTTGCTGCTTAAATAGAACTTTTATACTTCTAAATTATGTGAATTATAATGAATCTTCCACCAAAATGCAATGTGTCAGGCAGTGACATATTAGGTTAAATTAGATCCTTTGAAAGGCAGTGGACCATAGTTCAGTGTTCCCATTTCCAAAAGGAATGTCAGCACAGGGTGAAGATGTGTATTCATAGCAGTGTTGCAAAAGATTTTTAATCTCTGTTAGCAGGTGAAGGCTCCTTCACCAAGTTTTCCTATTTTGGCATGATGCAGTGAAAGGGACTCTTCCTCTCACCTTTGTGCACCAGGCACCTAACCTGAACTAAGTATTCTTCTTTTCTGAGAAGGGAGTTTACTAAAAGCAGTAGATTGGGTCTGTATCTCAGGAATGTGGGCCATAAATAAGTGGACAGCCTCACTACCAGTGAGGAAATTATTAAGAGGAAGTGTCAGCAGATAGTTAAATCAGTTATAGCCCTTTTGTCATGGCATAAACATCACAACAGGTCATAGCTGGTGATAACTCACAAGCAAAGAACGACACAGTGGAGCAGAGTCTGTGGTTTGATCAACTGACTCGTACTAAGGACACAAATCCCAAAGTGAGGGACCCTCCGTGAAGACCGGATATAAGCTAAGACGAGATTTTTAATTAATTATTAAAATTAACTCTCTGATTGTTAGGCAAAGGCTGTCACTGTAGAACTTCCATGCCACCTAAGGTTAAGAAGCACTCAAACATTAACTATGAAGTGGTTTTCTTGGTCAACATGGTTTATAATTCTGTTATTACCAACCCTGTAATCTGCTTCTACCAAAAGGACTGTCAAATCAGATTGCAGTAGTGGATATTTGTAAGTACCAATGCCTTGTTCACTGACTTTATTTTGGTTCTTAAGATTGGACTGCTTTTGACGACAATGAGAAAAATGTGAAATCTTCAAATTTGATGCTGCTTTGGTGTTCAGTGTTTCATGGCTACACAGTAAAAGTGTTACATGCCCTGACAGATCCACAACTTTGTTCAGAGTTTCCTGCCATAATATTGACAGACTAAAGGGCATGAAGTGTGATGGTAAAACCTGCTATAAAAATAATCACATCTCCTGAGCATCTTGTAGCACTGACTATGACTATGCCTACACTGGATATTTTTCTTCCATGAAAGTGAAAACGAGGATGGCTGTTGTAATTTAGATTTGGAGGCTGTTGAATAGTTGCGATGAAGACCCTGACTTGATCCAGACTAAGAATTTGACACGTGCAAGCTCTTTCCCATGTAACGACAAGAGCCACCTGCTCAAGTAGTCCATTAAAGTGAGCCAATGTGGCAATTCAGCTGTGTATCCAAAGCATGAAAGCAGAGTGGTACTGAACTCTACAGTGGGACTGACAGCAGCCTCACCCTGTTTACCTGTCCCTCTCTGAAGATAGGGAGCAGTGGCAATGATGGGCCACACACTTAGTGACCTCCTTGGAAAGAAGCAATTTGTACAGTGATTTTATCATCAAGGACAAAATTTTCTGGTCGATAAAAGAGTTTTTAAAACTTTGCAGCAAAATAAGATGACACACCAAATTTTTATCAATTATGCAAGGCAATCAAAACCTCAGCTCACTGGTATATTTAGAGAAATGGAGGAAACCCAGGATGGAGCACATGCAAAATCTGCTCCCTACTTTCAATCTTTGATGCCAGTGATGAGATAGCCCCTTTTCCTGTTTCTATTACTGTTGCCTCATCCGTCAATGCCTCGGTTTCTCATGTCATTGCAGTAACCTCACCAGAGCTCTGATTGCATTTACATATCTTGGCAGCATATATCATGTCTATACAAAACTCCCCAGTCCTCATAGATGAGCTGCGATGGGCCAGTACTACAAAAAGTGACAAGTGTAGAGACAATGTTTTATCAAGGATTTTACATAGCAAATGTAAAAGAAAAACACAAGGATATCTAACTAGTTAGCTTATGCAGAAAGATCATTTAAATGTAATAATATGGGATCAAATTAATTTTGAATGAATTTTCAGACCCTTAATAGTTTCCATCTTCCAACTTGCCACAGTTTCCATTTCTACAGGAATCATGTGGAAGGTATCACGGAAGAGATCACATTATCTATTGTACTTTAACCCAGTCAAAGGTCTGTACAAAATGAAAATGAAAGGAGTTTATGCTTTGTGACATTTGATTGCACCATGTTCAGTAACTTCTTTAAACAGCAAGAACAACTACACAGTTAAAAATCATGATACGTAACTTATTACGCACAAGTTCTGAAAATCAATATAAATTTTATGTACTGTACAGCGTAACGCTCAAATTACATGATGGAGATTTTTCTTGCTTTGAACTACAGAAATCTCATTTGAGTCTTGTACGTGTTCATTTGTGAGGAGACAGGTGTAAAACATGAGGTAGAAACATAGAGAAAAAATTTAATTCTGCATTTTCCTATGTGGAGTGAGGATCCTTGGAGCAGATCCAAAGAGTGAGATGCTCCAAGTGCCACATGCTGGAGTGGTGGCTTAGGAGGAGTCACAGTGTGATCTTTAGCCACTCTCATTCTGACCTGGCTCTGCTAGCTCTTTAATTGAGGCATTATCACAGGTAAACATAGGAGCTAATAGCTAAATCTAGATGCTGTAGGACTGTCAAGGCTATAGAAGCAGTTATGGCTTTACCCTCAGCTTCAACGCATGCCCATAAAATATGGTTTAATCCAGCCTCTCACAGTGGTTACCTTGGCTAGCTGGTGACTACACACTGTATATTTTTATAATGAACACCTTTTTGGGGTCTTTTTAATTAACTCCTTCTGTGTCCTTCTAGTTCCTCCAAATAGGAGACGGAGGACTAATTTTTTCAACAACAGACTTTTCCCAGACAGCTTCAGAAAGAGATAAGGAGCAGTCTCAGTAGCTGCCACATTAATTCTGGATGCTTCGTGACCTTTCTAGCTGAGATGCTCTGCAGTCTATGTTTATTTAGAGATACTGTGGTCAAATACAAATCCATGTCTCTTTCTCTCTTCTTTTGTCCTCCCTGATGTTAAAAATAACACAAATAAAATAAACCTAAGTAAAATAAAACTAAATAAAACAGCCTGTGGATGATCCAGGCAATTTTGTGCTTAGGCGGTATACAAGGACAGCACCCAAGGGACCTCTTCCAGATGGGATTGAGCTCTTGCTGATTTCTATTCCATGACCCTTTTCCTCATCACAAGGTGATGCCAGAATAACTCAAGCACCCACAGCTCTACGGGCATGATGGTGATGCAGAGGAATCTCTTTGCCTGTGGTTTCTCACCTGATCCACCACCACAGTGAGAACACAGCATTACAAAGGCTATAGCTGCTGTATGTTTATTCTGTTTTTTAAAATTGTTCATGATAGTGACTCAGACATTATGAGGTATTCTAATTATCACAATTGTGTCCAAAAGAAGCATTTCTATAACCACTACCTCGATTTCAGTATTTGGACCACAGGATACCATTTAACTGCAGCTGTTGAAATTGGCTGGATTTTTATGATACCAATTGCTGAAGCTATAGTATGTTTATGTTAATCTTACAATTTATATTAACACAAAAGTAATTGAATACTAAAGCTGCTTAATTTGCATTACAAAATCGTTTCAGTAAAATAATAACAAGTATGAATCTTTATTCTTATGGCACCAAATAAAACTAGCCTTTTGTGCATAAGAGTTATTTCAAAATAGAATTAACCATGAACAGACCTACAGGGAATTCCTGCCCTTTTATCACATGAGTTTTAAGCAGCTTTTTCTAAGGCAGGAATCAACATGGATAACATTACAATTCAGATGGGCAAAATAAACAAGTGCAATTTCCTTTAATCACCTATGAATATGCATAAATAAAATATCTCCTCTGTGGTTTAGATATCAGAGGCTTATTGCTAGTGTAGGAAAGCTCTGAAAAAAAAAAACAAATTGAGAGAAAGTCAATCAGCTGAGAATAGTAAATCAAAAAACCTTCCCTCATCCCAAGTAGATTGTGGCAAGATGATTTAGGCATCATGTAAGTATTCCACAAAGCCCACAAAATGTTTTTTTAATTTTTTTCAACCTTAGTTAAGACAGCATCCTGAATAAAGGTTACAACAGTCCCGAACAAACAATGAAGCCCAGAGAATGGCATGTTTATTTTCAAATATTTATAGAGTGACTTGGATAACTTTGGCAAAGGAAGAGCAAATCCATCTTAATTGGTATTAAACAGCAAATAAAACTGCATAAGACACTCCTTGGTGTAAAGAGCTTAAAGACTAATTGCAGGCACTGTGCAATGAGCAAAAAGAAACAGAACACATCAAACATGGTGACAGATGAAAGGACAACAACCACTCTTTCAAGGTCACATGGTTAGCAAATGTTGACTGCTGCAAGATGCCTCTACACATGTTATTGAAAGTCTGATTCTCCTTTGGACGTGGCTTTCGTTACTTTACCAGAGCAGCAGAGGAAGTTTATTTGAAATAACATTTAACTCTTGAATGGGCCAAGGGTCCATGTGCCCCTCTGAGCAAATTATCACCTCAGGGGTTTCCAGATGGCCTGAACCACGGTATCTGTTTCTATGTGCTCATCAATTATGGATTCATTCAACCTAACCATGGGCAAATGGTCTGTGTGTATAAAGGCAAAGGCTTCTAGGTCCAAGGACATTGATGCTATTGGTGGAGCAGTGACTGCACACAGTAAAAGTTAACATGTTCAGGAGACTTGCACCCGCTGAATAAAATCATAGAATCATAGCTTGGTTTGGCTTGGAAGGGACCTTAAAGATTATCCAGTTCCAACCTCCCTGCCATGGGCAGGGACACCTTCCACTAGATCAGGTTTCTCAGAGCCCCACACAGTCTGGCCTTGGAAGGACATTCCAGGCATGGGGCAACCAGAAGTTCCCAGGGCAACCTGTTCCAGTGCCTCATTCCCATCACAGTGAAGAATTTCTTCCTAATATTTAAGCTAAACCTACTCTCTTCCACTTTGAAGCCATCCCCCCTTGTTCCCTCTCACTACATACCCTTCTAAAGAGTCTCCCTCCATCTTGTAGGGCTCCTACAGGTACTGGAAGATCACAATTAGGACACTTCTCACTCAGGAGTGGGAGAGGTAATGACAGTATTCAAAGAGCGCAGTATTGGTTTCCACTGACTTCTTTGGGAGTTATGAAGTTATCAACAGCTACCAAAAATCCATATAAACTCTCATCCAAAGAATCAGAGTAGCATGTTTTATTCATTTCAATAGTAATACCAATTACCATCAAAAATAAAATAATGAGGAGTCAAGCTTGCTGTTAAAAAACCTATGAGATCTTGAAATGAAAGGCACTGCAAAAGACACAATTTTAGTAACGTTAAGGTAAGACTTATTTTTTTTCCTCCTCTCCAGTGTTACTACCGCTAGGAAGAATTTGGAAAGAAAATGTAGGCTGTAGTCTCTTTGATTTTTATGTGCAATCCAACCCTGCTATCTCATTTCAGCTGGAATTCACATATGAGATGAAGAATAATAATTTTGTTTGGCATGTGTGATATTGTCCAGTTATTTTTACAAGAATGCTGAACACAGCTGTATGTTTCAGTCTCATAATACACTTGCGTGGTTACAAGATTCAGCTATTTCATACGCAATGCTGTTAAAAGCAAATAGGGTCACTAACTTCCTATCTAACATTTCTGGCTCATGGAGTTTTTCAAATTGACAAATAGGTTCAGTGAGGGTTCACCATATTTTTTGAGCCTTGCTTTTTGCAGGTACTTCTCAAAATTCCAGCTCCTTCTCCCTCCTTCTCCCCAGGTATTGCAGATTAGACATAAATAGACACCATTTTCATTCATGTCACCTGTGGTTATGATTGCCTTATGACTCCTGAACTGCTGGGAAAGTATTCATTTTCCATAAACTTCTGCCTTCACTATTAGCCTTCTTGTCAATTTAACAGTCATTCTGATTATGTCAAGATATATTGTGTAATTCTATTCAGATTCCAGCTTGCATTTTTCTTCAGGTGGTGCAGACAATGTAAATAAAATGACAACACAAATACTTCTTTTCTGTTTTATGGTGGGATTTGATTTTAATTTTCTACTTTTATCTCCAGTATTAATATATGTCACCTGTGAAACCTTCATGAGGTGCAAATGAGTACAAGCCTGTTTAGCTAAACAAAAGATGTTAATTTATACTGGCTGAGAGTATGGTCCCAAGGTTAGAATACAGCATTCTTTTACCATACATTTTTCTCTAGTGTGATTCTGACAACTTCATTACTATATTAATTTCTACTGTGAAGAAGAATATATGCATTTCCTTTATAGCAGGACAAGATGAATCATACAGTTACATATTTATTATTTTTGTCTAGTATTGCACATCTCAGTGGGTAAAGAGGAACCTTATGGTAATCACAGAATCATAGATTTCGCTGAGTTGGAAGGGACCTACAAGGATCATTCAAGTTCAACTCCTGGCCCTGCACAGGACCATCCACAAGAATCACATCACGTGCCCAAGAGTATTGTTCAAAAGCTTCTTGAACTCTCTCAGCCTTAGTGCTGTGACCACTTCCCTGGAGAGCCTGTTCCAGTGCCCAGCCAGCCTCTGGGTGAGGAACCTTTTCCTGACACCTAATCCAAACTTCCCTAATTCAGCTTCAGGACATTTCCTCGGGTTCTGCCACTGTCACCACAGTGCCTGCCCTTCCTCTTCCCCTCAGGAGGAAGTTGTAATTGCACTGAGGTCTCCCCTCAGTCTCCTCTTCTCCAGGCTGAACAGACCAAGTGACCTCAGCCACTCCTCACATGGCTTCTCCTCAAGGCCTTTCACTGTCCTCATTCCCCTCCTTTGGACACTCTCTAACAGCTCAATGTATTCCTCATATCGTGATATCCAAAACTGTCCCCAGCACTCGAGGTGAGGCTGCTGCAGGTCAGAGCACAGCAGAACAATCCCCTCCCTTGCCTGGCTGCTGATGCTGTGCCTGATGCACCCCAGGACAGGGTTTGCCCTCCTGGCTGCCAGGGCACTGCTGACTCGTGTTCAACTTGACGACCAGGATCCCCAGGTCCCTTTCCCCAGCACTGCCCTCCAGAATCTCATTCACCAGTCTGTCCATAATAACCCCTGGCCTGATGAGTAACAGGTGAACTGTGCAGATAGCTAAAATCCTTTAATCAAAATGAATAATTCAGCAAAAGTCATTTCCCAGCTTGCAGTCGTATTATAATAGAGCTTTTCATGAAGAAATATTTTGTAGTAATTTCTACTGGCTACAAACAATTTTATATCATCCTCCTTTATCCTGCATTATTTTCTTCACAAGATTAACAGTACAGAACACCTTTGGCTGAACACTAGCATGCACAGCATTCATTATTGTGATATGATGTTTTGACTTTTTTTGAATTTAGTCTCTTTGAACCATATTTCTGTAGGTATTCTCCCACACCTAATGGCACAGTCAGAACAGTCACACAGTTCTTAGACTGCTTTGCTGTGATTATTTTTATGGAGAAGTTGCACATATCTTGATCTAATCTTACACATGTGAATGGTTCTACTAAATTGCGCAAGCTGAATTTATGTCACTAAAGAGAATGCATTGTGTTCACCTATGGCTTTGATACAAGATTTATCAGTATATATTAACTGAATTCCTAGTTAATATTATACAAAACTTTTC
The DNA here is from genome assembly GCA_013397935.1 of Dasyornis broadbenti. NCBI lineage: Eukaryota > Metazoa > Chordata > Aves > Passeriformes > Dasyornithidae > Dasyornis > Dasyornis broadbenti. The sequence goes on along the minus strand of VZRN01005166.1, from coordinate 612,976 downwards.
AGTATGAAAACTGGTTTTATGATTCTTAAACTCTGAAAAATACTCATTATGTGGTAGAAATCTTGTATTCAGATTAAATATTTTTATCATTCTGACCTAAATCAGCTCTTCTCTTTCTGAAAATACCTAGTCTTGCCCATCTAAACATACCTCTACAGCTACTTATTTGTGAAGCTCTACCACCTTAATGTGTAATTAGATAGGTACTTGGGATCTGTCTGGGAAGGAGGAACGACATGACCAACCTAATTTCAGGAATTTGCCTTCTGCCGTGTTTTGCAAATAGCTTAAATATGACCGAACCAATCAGGTTTTTAAAAATTTCAGTTCACATACTTTCAGAGTAAAAGTCTAAAACTAGCTAGATTATTTCCCTGAGGATATCATTACCAACAAAGGTGGGCACAATAAGGGCTAGGAAGAGAGATTAAGGAAGACAGAGATGAGTATTAAAAGAGTGACAGGTATGGGGGAAGGGATATTGTCAAGGGAATGGATGGAAAGCAGACGGAAGCAGAGCTAACAAGCCTATCACAGCTGGAATAAATGTGTTCCATAGACCAGGATGGTACTTCACATTCTTTTATTGCCTGGCAAGTGCCTGAAATACATACAGGAAATGGAGGGTTATTCACCCTATGGAAACTGGGGCACTACAAAGAACAGATGTCTGATCCTCATACGTGACATTTTCCCCCATAGGGCTTCTAGTCTATTCAATCCAAATTAAGGCACTGACCAGATACCTCCTGTAAATTATTTTTTGTCTTCATGACTCAGTTCACATAGCTTACCACATAATTAACACTGATATTGTTAAGATCCAGAGAAGTGGTGATGATTTTTCCTTATGACGTTGCAACATCCAAGACCTTTCAATGCTGTGGAAAAAGAAAATTATTTCCTCCCTTCTCACCATCTCCACCCAGCCTGAACTTCACTCTGGAATAAACAGAGACTATGATTCAGGGCAATTGCCCAGAGTGTGAGACTTCATATTTCAAATTTCTGCTTTAAACCACGATGAAGATGGCTTGAACCTTTTCCTTTCACACTATTGCTTGGACTTCAGTGTTACAAATAAAATTCTTCAGTAACTTTGACCAGTACAAGTTTCATTCACACTGATATGCTTATGTGGGTGTGTTTCAATGTCATGGAACACAAAAAAGACATTACACTGAGAAACTCTTGCTGGGTTCTGCTTTGGAAAGCTGCTAGATATGACAGTAGTGGGAAGCAGAGAGTCACCTTTTACACAGTTTGGAGGAAAATGGAATTTGAAAAAAATGATAAAAATATAATCCTTTTATCACTTTTCAGAAGGCAGTTCATGACAGAATTTTAAGGAAAGCTGCTTTTCATATTAACCTTAACACTCTCTTAATTATTACTTTTTGCTATTTTTTAATAACTGCACATAAGTTTCATTGTGCCAAAATGGTACAAAAATGATGTAGAGAAATTGTTGTCTAAGTTCAGACAAGACAGAATTAAATAGAGATTGTGAACAAGGGAAAAAAGAGTTGTAGAGAGAGATTCTATGTTACAAGGGGAAGAAAATATATAGGTGAGTAATCAGGTCATTTAATGGCCTTAAAACAAATAAATGACAACAATTTCCTTTACTGGACTTTGATGCTTAGTCATCACAGATCTTGCTATGGAAATCCCAAATAGGTTCAATATAAAGAACAAGTAAATTTTCTCAAATACTAATTTCCACCTGCTTTTAATAAAAGGTGTATTAATGCATATCTGTATTCACTCTGCAGAATACGAAAAATGCCTTATTCTTTTATCTTGATTTTGGTCTATTGATTTTAACTGGAAAATATATGTGGCACTTACAAAGCACAGACTTTGATAAGAAATGATCTGTAATTTTTCTTATGAAATAGAAAACAGAGGGAGAAATGAGCAGAAAGATGGATAGGAAATAGCATATTCCTTAATGGAAAAAACCCAAAAAATCAAAACCAAAACATCAAACGAAGTATGCCATTTTATTCTGCTCATATAAAGTAAATAGTGTTGTAGATGTTTTCCTGTGACATTTTATTGATTCTTCAATTATGAACTAGACCTCCAGCTAATGTTAGGAAAGATCAGTATTATCAAAATGATGCAGATTTACTAGACCTAAGAGTGTTGTTTATTAACCTTAAGATTCTACAAAGGTCAAATTCATCTTCAGTTGATTTAGATTTAGGATTCTTGGATCTTCACTGCCAAAAGAAGAATTTGTGGTGAGGTTTTTTTGTTTGTTTTGTTTGTGATAACAGAATCACAGAATTGCTTGGGTGGGAAGGGAACTTAGAGATTACCTTGTCTCAACCCCCCCTGCCATGGGCAGGGACACCTTCCACTAGACCAGGCTGCTCAGAGTCCCATCCAGCCTGGCCTTGAACGCTTGAACAGGCATGGGGTAGCCATAGCTTCTCTGGGCAACCTGTTCCAGTGCCTCACCCCCCTCACAGTAAAGAATTTCTTCCTAATATCTAATCTAAATTTACTCTCTTACAGTCCTGTCATTATTGCTTGTCCTGTCACTATATGCCCTTGTAAAAAGTCCCTTCTCAGGTACTGGAAGGTCTCCCTGGAGACTTCTCTTTTCCGGACTGAACAACCCCAACTCTTCCAGCCTTTCTTCATAGGAGAGACTCTCCAGCCCTCTGGTCATAATCGTGGCCTTTTTCTGGACTCACTCCAACAGGTTCACAGCTTTCTTGTGCTGGGACCCCCAGAGCTGATGCAGCACTGCAGGTGGGGTCTCACCAGGACAGAACAGAGGGGAAGAATCCTTCCTCAACCTGCCCACGGGGCTTTGGATATAGTTCAAGGCAGGGTTGGCTTTTTGAGCTGTAAGGGCACATTGCAGGCTCGTGTTGAGCTTTTCATCCATCGTCATGTCCTTCTGCTCGGGGCTGCCCTCAATCCTTTCTTTTTCAGCCTGTATTTGTGCTTGGGATTGTTCCAACCCAGGTGCAAAGTCTTGCATCTGGCCTTGTTGAACTTCAGGAGGTTTGCATGGATGCAACTCTGAGGCCTCTCGAGGTCCCTCTGGATGGCATCCCTTCCCTCCAGTGTGTTGACTGCACTGCACAACTTGGTCTTATCACTGAAATTCCCAATGGTGCCCTTGATCCCACAGTCCATGTTGCCAAGAAAGATGTCAAATAATGCATGTCCCAATACCATACCCTGAGGAATTCTATTTGCCACTGGTGTCCATTCTCTTTTTCTTTTTTTTTTTTAAATGGAGTTGTCATGGGAAAAGAAAAAAGTGAAATAAAACTAAACAACTGATATTCCTTCATGTCACAAAATATATTTCCTACAATGTACCATGTGGACTACCTACCACCAATCCAATTCTATAATAAACAGCAGAACTGTATGTGGAGAAAACTAGGATAGAATTATCAGAACTTATCTGTATTTTGAAAGAAAGGGATAGGAGTTATTTCATCCACACAGCAGCATTTCCCTCTTCTCCTTGGTTTTCAGGTTACTCTCAGTTACTCAGCTTGATATGCTTCTGATCTTTAAGCACAGTCATGCCTACTTTGCAGCAAAGAAAAAAAAATCATTAAATACATTTTTTTAAAACCAAAATTCTTACTGGTTCCCTTGGATTCTGACAGGATAGTAACCAATTTTATCCAAAATCAACAGCTGAGCTTCTAAACTAGGCACTTGTTGTATAAAATGCCTTTCAATTATGGTATTTTTCTACAAACAGAAGTTAATTTGTCCGAAGGTACAGTGTGATCTTAAAAGTATCACTGCTCTCCTTTCCTCTGACAATAAATGAAGATAACAGAGTAAGAGGTCCTTCTCCCATGTAAAAAGTTGTAGACATATTAAAGAACAACTGTTACAGAATAAGTAACCTTGCCTGACAGAATAGATAAGTTCTTGTCATTTATTGCCAGCTACCACTGAAAACCTTCATATGAATCATGCTTCTTTCATGTTGCAAATATGAGCACACAGACCTGCGGTTGTATCACAGATACAAATGAATATTTGACAAGGACTAGCTATTTGAAGATGACACGCAGGAGTAATCCTTAAATCATGCTGGTATTGACCTTGGATTTTTCTCCTAGTCTAGTAATTGTCATGAAATAAAATTGACCTTTTTTGAAATGTACAATAGTCAAAAAAATCAAATTTACATTTAAAGCTGTTTCTGAGTGTTAATTTTAAAAATCCTTTTGTTTAATATTTTTCTTCCAATATGAAGCTATGCTTTCTCAAAGGCTTTCCAAATTATAGCCTGGAGGAGAAAGAAAATAGGGAAACTATCCATTACTACTTTTTAGCTGTGACCTCACACTGCTTGAGACCTAAAATGTTACTTTTTTTTATACAGTAGCAAATGGTTTTATCATTATTTTATTAAATTTCATAGGAAAGGAAAGTAATAATGCATCAATGTTTTATGGTTTTTTTTAAGGGAAAAGCTAACCTGGGTCGCAGAAGGCCAATGGGAATATATACTATAGGCACCATATTTATTCTACTTGTAAATGCCAAGTGATTCAACATCTGCAAAGCCACATTTAAAGAAAAACTTTCCCAGATCATTTGATAGCTTTTACATCTGTAGCAATGTACTGTGGGTCATATTTATAACTGCCTAAGTTGGACAAGGAACATTTCTGTTAGGATTTTTTTCCATGGCTAACCTCTCTGAGAGAAATATTCTGAATTTCCAAAATAGTAATTATAATCCCAGGTATAAGATCTCTTTTCTTTTTATTCTTCTAGAAAGGATCACATTTACACTCAAAATACTGTTTCAAGGTATCTGCTAGTTCAGAGGATATCTAAAACAAGAGTTAGGAAAACACAAAATCTTTGTTCATCTTTTTTTTTTTTTTTTTAAATGAAAGTACCTATTTCTCAATTACTTACTACCTATGCAGCACTGTCATAAAAGACAGTAATGTGGTGGAATTTTTAAGTAGAATCTTTCGTACTGCAAGGGAAAGGTAAATCCCCAAAATTTCTTACCTCTTTTGAGGGAAGCTACTGAGTTTTATTTGGCTGTCTTCCACATTTTGCATATTCCATGCTGCATCCTCTGTGTACTGTCATTTGAGAGACTCCAGCGGGAGTCCAGAATGCACTGAGTGCTATTGGAAGATATAGAAAGGATTAGAACACTTTTTCCAGTAATTAGGCAGGAATGCTTCCACTGAGGTCATTGCAGAAGTTATTGTCTTAGCCTGAGTAATTGAAATGTTTTGTTTAACACACATAGTTGATTTCAGAAATAGAAATATCTATTCCCATTTCATTGGGAAGAAGTTTCTACTGTAAATATATTGTAGCAGTTGTGTTGCTTTTTGTCTTATATAGTCACACGATTATTAATTCTAATTTTCAAATTAAATAGGCAGATAAAGATGGGAATAAAAGTATAAATCATGGTTCCTTTCCCTGCGGTTCCATCCGGTATAGCGGAAGGTGGGGAGGCAGAATCCTAATGAAATCTTTACCTCTGCACAACATTGCCAGTATGACTTGAATCACACCAGGCACTATGACTGGGTACAACACAAAAGCTCTTGCTCCTTAAACTCTCCTCTCCTATCCTTGACACACAGGACAGCTTCTGCAGTGTCTGGACTACTTATTTTGCAGGACATAAAGCTTTATACAGAGATTTTGTCATCAAACTCAATGATCCGTGAAGGAGCTTGAATTACCATCTCATTCAGGCTTGATTTCAGGACTCATGCAACTGCTGCTGCCTTTCCTTATCTTTATCTGTCATTTTCTGTTCATAAGTTCCATAAAAAATTCCTTAATAGAGTTGCAATTTATTTTTTAAAAAGGATGCATTACCTTCCGTTAAAGAAAGAAGAGCGACTGGAATAATTAATCTCTGGTAGATGGGAAAAGGTCTTTTTCTTGGATAGAAAAAAAAGACAAATATAGAAGAGTGAGTTATTCTCATTATATCCGCTTTCACAAGCCTACTTGAATCACTGTCTCCTGCCATAAACAAAGTATGCTCTCCAAATTCTACATCCTTTTCTCCTTAGTCTACCTTGAAGCACAAAATAATCTAATCCAAATATCCCTTTCCTCTAGAAAGTATTGTTTCTATTAGGTTACTTTGATCCTCCTCCTCGTTCCACTGGGATGGGGGGAGAGAGTGGGTATTGAGTGAGTGGCTGTGTGGTGCCCAATTTCCATCTGAGCTTAAACCATGGCAGAGGTGAAATGTGATTGGGCTAAAATACATGGTGTCCTCACTGATCAGTAGAATAGTTTCTGCCTTTTATGCCTATATATATATATTTGGCCATGAAGTTAATTTTTAAATGTGATTCAATATTCATGATTTTTCAGGTGTTGTTCAGTCATTCTTGTTTCCCTTTGATGTCAATACAAAAATGCACCTAAGACATAGGCTGTACCCAAGGTAGATGCCTGTTTCCCTTGGTCATAGTTCCCGTAGGTTTGGTCAGCTTGCTTACCCCTCAATCACATTGATTGAATGTCTCAATTCAAGCAGGAAGAACCCTTGCCACAATTGCAGTAAAATGGCATTCCTAATACGATAATTTTATTCCATTTGGATAAAAAATACTTTTGTTGATTGATTGTCTTGAAGGTCTACTCAATTTTCCTTTTATTAGTTGATACAAAGGTATCTCCCCCTGACTTTTATGAAAGTAGAATGCATATTCCTCTTTCTACTACTTTGATGTAAAAATTGAGAAGAAAATTGAGTAAAGCCCCCTGAGTTCAAAATTATGTTTAAACAGAGTTAATTTCTAAATCAGTAGTTTAAAAAAGTCTCTTTGAGGGATTAACTTTTTATACATTGCCAAATAGAATGCAAAGAACTAGTTCTAAACTAAGCATGAATTGATTGATATTGTCCAATAAGTGGTACTATATTGTTGAACACAAAAAACCCACTAAGGTGTTTTGCCTTAGGAAACAATATTAACAATATTGCTTCTTTTTCTTTCATATATTGTTTTTACTGCATTAGTGATTGATATTTAGCATATATAGCTAGGAATAAGACGCTGTGTGTGATGGTTTTGGCTGAGGTAATTTTCTTCATAGCAGTTGGTATGCGGCTGTATTTTGGGTCTGTGTTGAAAATAGTGTCAATAATATGGAGATGTTTTTGTTACTGATGCTGAGCAGCGCCCACACAGCATCAAGGCCTTCTCTGCCAGCGAGAAGGCTGGGGGTGCACAAGGATTTGGGAGGGGACACAGCTGGGACAGCTGACCCCAACTGAGCCCAGGGATATCCCAGGCCATTTGGTGTTGTGCTCAGCACATACAGCTGGGTGGCAGAAGGAGGAAGCGAGGGACGTTTGGAGTGATGGCATTTGTCTTTCCAGGTCAACATTACACATGGTGAAGTCCTGCTCTCCTGGGGATAGCTGAGCTTCTGCCTGCCCATGGGAAGTGGTGTGAATTAATTCCTTGTTTTGCTTTGCTTGTGTGCATGGCTTTTGCTTTCCCTATTAAACTGCATCACAAACCATGAGTTTTCTCTCTTTTACCCTTCTGATTTTCTCCCCTGTCCCAGTGGGGGAGAATGAGTGAGTGGCTGTTGTAGCTGGGTTCAACCATGACACTGTGCCAGATAAGCCCAACAAAATGCACTTTTGCCACTTTCTGAAGATCAAACAGGTTGCATTCCACTGCTTTGAAATATGTACTTTTAAAATTTCTGGGACAATAAATGTATTTGTTTTTCTTTTTAAAAGTCAGGTTATTACTTGTCACAATTGTCCTTTTTTAATTTTAGATATCTCATTAAATTGATCCAAAAATTTCTCACCTATAGTGTAGAGTCATTGCGATAAAAGACTGATTTTTTTGCAATGCTCAGTGGAGCAGAACTTTCATCATGTTGTGAAACAACCATAATAAATTAACATGAATTGTCAGGCTTCTTTCAGGCAATGTTAGGTCAGTAATGTAAAGCAATAAGCATCTATTTATTGAACTTACTGCAGAAATAAAAGAAATAGCCTTTGCTAAGTTGCAAAGCAAAGTTCCCAGTGGAGATTGCCTGAAACAATTTAAAGAAACTGTGAAAATTCTGAGTATCATTCTGCCAGCAGGCCAGGTGTTTTACATGTCTGTCCCAAAGCATAATCTGTCACTGTCATCCTCATCAGTGCCACTGTGTCTCACGTGACATCTGCAATATTTATAGATAAATATCAAGTCAAGCTTCTTCTGCTGAACATTGTCATTTAAATTGACCATGGACTTAGGAAAACCATAAAAAGGAGATGCAATTAACGTACATCGTGTCGGGCGCTGTCTGCATGGTGGATGCTGCTATCCTTTGGTTGAATCTAGAACTAATTTTCTAAGTATTTCACACAGAATAAATGTTACTTTTCCACAACTACTCTTGATCATCCAGACATCTCCCATAATTAGGAAATAGCTACCAGTACAACTTACCACACTTAAAACTAGGAGACTCGGGAGCTCCATGGAGTCACTAAGTTTATTTACTTGTGAGGCTGTCAGTTACCTCTGTGATAGACTGGATCATCCTGCCTGGACCCCAGTGGTTATCAGGGCCCACAGCCAGCACTGTACAAAAGAATTGTGTTGCTTTCACACCATTTGAATATGTCTTCACCAAGTGATTTTTACAACTGACCTCAATGGTTTTGATCTTTAGCACGTCTGAAACAAGGCTGAAATTTATATTTTATTCTATTCTAAGTATAAACACAAATAAAGCACGATGAACCTAACTGGAAATAAAATCAGGCCTTTCACAACATTTTATCTGAAATCCTGGTCCTCCAACTGCTATGCATTGAAATGATATCACAGTTCATAAAAAATACAACAATTAAGTTTTTTCCTTCTGTAGGCCTTAAGCCCAAGAGCTATCTACTGCTGTCCTACTTCATGACTACAGTGAACTGTGATCGATGCTGGTTCTTATGCTGCATTTCTGTCATTTCTTCCTTTTGATACAAAGAACAAACTCTGGCCATATTTTTAAGTCATAGTCTTAATTTCCAAGGAGTTTTGTGAGGCATTTAATGCATCATTTGGCTTTTATATGAAACTAGAACAGGCATGGCCAACTTTCCTGGGATAGTTACTGTTCTGTAAAGAACCAGAACCAAGAAATCTGTCTGGTAAGAAGAGAGCACTTAATGTTTTTCACATGACTAACTGGACAGATGTGTGTTGTAAGAGTGATATATGGAGACTTATACACCTAGATTTCCAATAAAGCTTTGCTTTAGATTTTTTGAAGCCTTTCATCAGGCTAGATCTTGATGCCCTGAATATATATTAATTTACACCAAAATCTGTAGGTCACAGCAAACAGTCTGGCCAGTGCCATCTACAACTAATGGTACTTGCTTTTGCAGAAAGCTTTTCCCAGTATTATCATGCTGTATTAGCAGTGAGACAATATTATTTGCAAGCAATCATTCACTTCACTTTGGGCTGTAAAATACAGCAAATCCTAGGCAAACCTGATACAAAGGAAATGAACTAATAGCATCTATTTATATTAAAAGACACAAGATTTCCATAAGAAAATAGAAGATGAAATCCTAGATTTTTGCTTGACTGATACATATTAGTGAGATTTATGCAAATAGTGAATACTAAAAAACCCCAGGAGAACTTCATGACGGGACCCTTTTCTGTCCTTGTTTTTTCTCATTTAGGTTTGGTGTGGGGTTATACTTAAACAGCAGCAGATGTTTGACAATGGGAACAAAATCTTGGTCAAGCTATTTGGAATGCTCCAAACTCTACTTTCCATTCTTGTGTTAGCTCCTTTGCATCCACAGAAGGGTGGATCAGTTTCATCTGCTTGTTTGATATCACAGTTTTTCAGCTTCCAAAGTCCCTCTTATGTTGTGCAGCACAGAATGGTGAACTCTGATTTCTGTGATCTGTAAATACATACATACGAAGGGGTAATATTTTGCTACTGTTTTTTAATTTAAAGTACAACAGAAAGCAAAATTTTAGAAAGGAGACTGTGTTGAAAATTAGATAGAAGGGTAGTAAGGGGACTATGTCATTTCCATATTGGTTTGGTAGCTCAGAGCAAGTTAATAGATATTCCACAGGCCACACTGCAGGTGAGACACTGACGAACTGAAATAATGTGAATGTCTATTTCCCACAGATGGTATAAGAAATATCTATTTTTTGTAGCCAGCATGAGATCTCATGGAACATAAATTTGGGAGTGGGGAGGGAGGACAAGGTATCCTTGAGCAGATGCAAGATAGTCTTTCACAAATTTTTGTGACTGGAAGGGACGATTCTGAACACCTTGTCATGCTTGCATGACAAAAGCTATGTGTGTTTTCTAAATGATGAGGGAGATGGGGTAGCTAGGAAACTAAAATTTACATTACAAGAAACTGCCAATAAGATTAAACTACTAGACTAACATGTAAAAAACTGCCTACACCATGATTAAGAGTCCTTTTAAGTGAAAGGCTACTGTTCAGTGCAATCACCCAATATTTTGTAGGTTTACTATGTTGACATCCTTTTTCCCACATAAACCAGAAGACAATACTTTTTAATATGATTACCTGAACTCATGCCTGGAGAACATGCAAGGACCGGGACCTGAGAACTTTTGTTTTGCTAGACTAAGATGATATTACCTATAGATCCTTTCACTGCATAAAGATAGCAATATAGATTTGGGTTGCTGCATAAGTAGGATAAGGCCAGATTGTCTCCTAATTACCAAACAGTAAAACCAGTGTTCATAATGGTATAAGTAAGGGAACCTCTCTGCTGAAAACAGAGTATGAGACATTTGATTATATATTTCAGATATTTTACATAAAACCTCTTCTATGGTTTTGCAAAACTGTAAAGACCAAACCAGCAATAGAAATACAGAAAATGTAAAAAGTCTGGAAGTGGCACCTTCTATCTCTAAAAGTTATTTCCTATTCTAGAAGACTAGAAGCATGGGATGCAATGTAATTGCCTTTATTAGACCCAGACTTTATTCCTTTGCCTCTGGAAAACATCTGGCTATGTTCTGATGTATTTTCCTCTGTGATGAATATGTTATTATCCAGGGACCTGGGAAACTTTCCTCTGAAAACACGTGTCTCACAAAGCGTCATCATTTCTCAAAAATGTGGTGAGATGAGTTTTACCCTAGATATCTTCAAAGGTGTCCTGCAAAGAGGAGATGAAAAGGGGACACAGGGATCAAAATGAAGATGGAACAATGCTGCACACGAGGAGTGGATAGCAGCAACATGATCCCATCTTAGATTTTCTGTTGCTTTTAGTTGACTCTTTTTTTCATTGGAATGACCTTTTCGATCCATAATGGCCCTGGTGATGAGGTGACATTGTACAGGTAAATATAGTCAGTGTGGGTATGTTACAGTCAATGAAAGGATAAAGTTGCAAGCTACATGTCAATGAGAAAAATTCAAGGAAAACAGATTCTTGATAATGTTTTAATGTAGATTCTCTAAATACATATTTAAATATATTAGGGCACTGACATAACCATTTTATATCTTCTCAAGAATCCCTGAAAGTTGTTTAACAGCAATAATTTCCATATCAACAAAATATATGATTGTGTTGTCTTTAGTTTATGTTGCTTCTCAATAACACTTCAGCATAATTTTCACTGGTACAGACTACTGTTGGAAAATTCCTTTCTGGTAAAATTTGAAAAAAGAATAATATTCAGAAGACATAAAATCTTATGTCATCTGAAGAGATAGGCAACACTACCAGGGGGTGAGTAGGTCAACAGCAAGAATGAATGCAGTAAAATCAGGGAACAGGGTTGATCAGGGTGAATCTCACAATGGTGAAGTTCCTCTTCACTGACTAAAATACAGCCTGGATGCCTACATTTCAGATGGCTAACATCAGATGAGAAAGGGTCACTGGTGCTAAAAAAGGGCCAATGAGACAATTTATTAGCTGAATTGTAACTGCCTCAACTTATTTTTCTTAGCTTTAAGTGCCTTTTGGGCAGTCTGGAGTGAAAACAAAGTCCTTTCAAGAATATTGTAATGAATTTTCTGACTCTAGATATTTGTGTTGGTTCTGTGTATATCTGTGACAATACACACAACATCTTTCACCAAACTCAAATTAATCTTGCTAGTAGGTTTATCTACTTCAAATAACCCTTCCCTTTTGAAGAGAAAATTTGCACAGCTGTTTTGGGGGTGTCTCAATGGTCAACACTTTACTAAAGGAGGCTCTGTGACGTTCACAGAGAATGCTTTACAAAATAACAAGGTACTGGCATCTATCAGGAGGCTTGGTATTTTTCCTAAGTATCATTATCTATGTATAAATTTATGTCTGAGGATAAACACTAGGAGGTTCCGTTCACAAAATAACAGGTTTAGCTTCTTTGTATCAGTAAAAAAAATCAAAACAGTAGTATAATACTCTAACACATAGTACATATAGTGTATAATAAAATAGTAGCCATGTACATTTCAGAGGTCAATCCTTCAATAAACTCTGTGCCAGTGTGTTCATATAACCCTTTGTGTGATGAACTACACCTAAATGATGTAAATATGCTTCCACAGTAACTTGCTTGTAGAATCAGAATTGATATGACAGAGGTGTCACTCTCTTGTTTTTTTTCCTGCTTGTAAATCATGGAATGCTTTGGGTTGGAAAGGACCTTAAAGATCAACTCCTCTGCCATAGGCAGGGACACCTTCCACTAGACCAGGTTGTTCAGGGTCCCATCCAACCTGGTCTTGAACTCTTCCAGAGATGGGCCATCCACCACTTCTCTGGGCAACTCGTTCCAGTGACTCACCACCCTTCCACTAAAGAATTTCTTCCTAATATCTGATCTAAACTTGCCCTCTTTCAGTTTAAAGCTGTTTCCTGTTGTGCTGCTACTAAACTCTATGCCCTTGTAAAAAGTCCTTTTCCAGCTCTCTTGTAACCCCTTTAGGTACCAGAAGTGCCATAAGATCTCCCTGGAGCCTTCTCCAGATTGACGAACCCCAACTCTCTCAGCCTGTCTGCAGAGGAGAGGTGCTCAAGCCCTCAGATCAGCTTGGTGGCCTCCTCTGGACTTGCTCCAACAGCTGCATGTCGTTCCTGTGCTGGGGACCCCAGAACTGATGGAGCACTGCAAGTGGGATCTTACGAGTGCAGAGGAGAGGGAGAGACTCACCTCCCTGGTCCTGCTGCCCACACTGCTTTGGATGCCGCCCAGGACATGGTTGCTTTTCTGGACTGCAAGGGCACATTGCATGAAAGTTTTTGTGACCTTGAACAAACGGAAATTAAAGGACTTGCACTTTACTGCTTGACTATTCTACTACATCACCTTGACTTAAATTTTCATGCTGGCAGCTTAACAAAACATTTGTTGGTTAATTTGAATGTAATCCTTTCAGGTAGTGGACATCCAACCAGCATTTCTGAAGGTAATTAGTGAATCAAATAAAATGCTAAAGGAAGAAGGTAATTACTTGAGAGCCGATGGGTAATAGTGGGAGGTAATTATTTCAATATCCTCATGCTCTTACTCAAATTGCAGATGGATTGCCACGGACTTGCTGTAGGAAAGCTTGAAGTGTCACTACTTCATTTTGAAATGGATGGGAGAGAATCGTTGCTTAAGCAAGGGTGCATTTCACACCATAAAAGGAAACACAGTCACATAAACACTCTAATTTGATAAGATAGTCTGTAATTTTGACAGGTCAAAGTAGTCCAGCGTATGGAAAATGTGGTGTTTCTTAAAAGCAAATTTTTACTCTGTACAAAGTTGATTAGAAAAATAAGATTCATTAAAACACAGATGAAAAACATCTGTTTATATGGCAGATGGTAATTCAGCTATCAACACATCCAACTGTTACATGAATGGACTGATTTAATACAAAAAGTATGGCTTTCCCTCGTCTATGGCTCATTCATTTGCAGATTGTTGAAGCAATTTTTTTTCATATTAAACTGGGCTCTTCAACAATTCAAAATTATTCAAGACCTCCTTCCCCTTGCCTCTGGCATACACCTTCTCATTTCTATTCAGCATTGCTGCTAAAACAAAGACAAATGATTCATCCTTAATGTAGAAAAGTGGAAAATTTGTGTGTCCTTTCCAAGCATTATAACACACTGGGGCCTAAAGTTTGGCTGCTGCAACACTGATTTCTAGGGAGTTGAACTGATTTCATCTGGTTTCTACTTTACAGTGGAGAAGGATGTAATGAATTTACTTCCTGAATTCCTAGAAGAATTTCATAATCAGAAGTATTGTGGTAAAGATCTCTTTAGATACTGAGGTCAGGAACAGTTTCCTAAAACAATTTCACTGAATCCCACCCTTAAAAGTAATATATTAAAACAATTATGAGGCTCTTTGCACAGTGCATTTGATATCCTGGAGGCCAGCAAAAAGCTATCATTATACAGGGACCAGAAGGCATTTCTTGGCTCTTGACTACTCATTGCAGAAGGCTACATTCTGCCTTGCATTATACTTGTGCAACATCATTGTAGTCAAAAGGGTTGTGAAACTGAGACCTGCAGACAGAATTTCAGATGTGTTGCCCTGTATTTATCATTCTCAACTGCTATGCACTGATTTCTCTGTTTTGGAAGGTTCGTAAATGTGACACAAATAAATGCTTAGAATTGGACACTTTGTATTCTTTAGTAAGTGTAACAGCTCTGTGTTTGATTCTAAAATTATTGGGAGGTAAAACTTTAAGTTTTAGAGTGGCAGAGAAAACCTCAGAGGGATAGTGACACCAAATCAGTGTGTGGCAAGTGGCTGGGGTTTAGTCTGAAACATAAAAAAGGTGGAGAAGATGTGAACTTAAGCATTTCTATACCTCACAACACAAAA
>VZRN01005166.1:563640-598052 GCA_013397935.1 Dasyornis broadbenti | reverse complement strand
AGCATAAATGTAGAATTATAAATAAAGTATAAGTATAAAAAATCTATGTTTAAGAAACGTAAGTGGATTCTTGGTCATTTTGACAAAAAATGAGAATCAAGACAAGGTAAAGCTTCTGCGAGGGTAGAATCAAAAGAAAATAAAATGCATGATAACAATTAATATTTTCTTCTGCTTTCAGTGAGAGATTTTCAGCACAGTTGACATTCCTGGTTAGGGCACAGAATGCCCTTTGGCTCACATAAGCAAGTGCTGCTGTTGCTTTGGTGAGAACAAGAAACTTCCCATTCGTATCAACAATACCTCAGGAACTGATGCTTGGGCTTCTCTTGAGTGCCTGATGTTTATAATGAGCACTTTGGAAAATCTTACGATGTCCTGAACTTCCTGATGGCTTGAAAATGCATGTTAAATGCATATGGTTTGCATATTCGAAAGTATAACCACAATAAACCACAGTAGAGAAATGACAGTATCTTTTATTAAAGTTACATGACTCATGTAGTAGAAAAGTCCACTGGAGAGAACATACTGTTACTTGAAAGTAGGTCATTTATGTTGTGCCAGTGTAGCAATACCATTACAAGGAAGTCTCCTAAGTTTTAAAAATCTCTCCTCTGGAACTGAGCACCTGAAAAACCCAGCAAAATTATCTCCATTACACTATAGATCAGATTTCTTGACAGCAAGTGTTTCATTATTAGTTCTTTGAAGCCAGTGTCAAACAAACATGCTGATGAAAAATACCTCTGTCTCATTTTGGGAAAAAAAGGTCTGGAATGCAAGCTATTCTCAAGCTGTCTCAGGAATTCAGCGTGCTTAAAGGCTTTGACCATATTTCTGGAAGTAGCTGTTACAAGACTGTGTAGACTTCATGTACATACAGACATCCAGAAACAGCACTCACTTTCATTTATATTAGATTGGGTCTGAAACTTGTTGGACCCTGGATTTCTCCTATCCAAGATTCCAGTTCAGGAGTGCTCACCTATTAAGCAATGGACTTGCACTTTCAGCACTAGTTCTTCTCCAAGTAAAATAGCAAGGCACAAATTTGCCAGCAATAACAGCAATGGACAGACTTAGTTCATCCTCAAAGCAATCCAGAAAGTGATTTTCATAACATGGCTGAGTAGGGGGAATTTTGGAACAAACTTACACAATTGGTATAATTGTTCATAATTCAATGAACCTTTCAGGCAGTAAACTTTCACTCCTCTTCTGAAGTCTGCTCACGTTCATGGTACCTTTCTTTGGAACAGTGTTTAAAAATAATTCCCCTTGAAGTCAATAAGTGACTCATCAAGACAAATGTTTTGACCAGGATTTTGTATTTACTGGCATGTTTCAGAGCTGGGATCAATGAGTTTACATATCTTGAAAAGCCAATCAACCTTTAGAAGAGCCTGAAAAAAATACTGTTGTGCTGTTGCAATTGTTGAAGAGGGAGTAACTGTATAGTGAGAAAGGGGACAGGTCATTCAGCAAATTATTATGAAATCAATACTTTCTGGGATTTAAAAATATTTTTATAGGGTTTCTTCCATTCATACAGGGAATATTTAATAGGTTTCTGTTAAGATATAACCTTATTTTACTGTTTTGCAAATTGGCAATCTTCATGCAAATATTTTAAAATGTCAGTTCATAGTAGTTAAATGAAATATATTTTATAATATATTTTCTGATAACAGTTCTGCAAAGTTCTTTCTAGGTATTTGTATTACTGATGCATCTAAACTTCAGCAATAATAGAAGACAACTGAAAAAGGGCTTTTTGAGGCAAAGGCTAAAGCATAAGTGAAATATACCAAATAAGAAAGTCTGTAACAAATACTAAAATTTCATGGCAAACTGATATAAAGGGTCCTGATATCAATTTTTTAATTAAGGTGGGAGTGAAATACTGGGATTCAAACGGACTCTACTTTGCATACATAAAGCACAAATGCCTGAACTGGGGATCAGATCTCTCCTGCAGACAGAGGACAGAAAAAGAATTTTTCTGGTATATATCTGGCCTCATAATATACCTTTACTGTAAGTAAGAGGTGACATGCACTCTGCAATTGTCAGTTCTGCTCATCGGCCATACAGGGGGTCTGGTGCACTTAGCTCAGATGCAGGTATCTTCACTGCATGTATTTTGTCAAAAGAAGTATATTACAGGTCTCCTTTTCAACACAAATAAGTGAAGGAATACTGTTGACAAGGATCTCTCTCTGGTGGAAAAGCACAGAATATTCCAGGTTAGTGTTTAATGGAAAAGCTTGAGGTTAGTATTTGACCTTTCTTTCACCTCCGTGGTTACACTGTGACTACAGAAAACTTCATTGAAGAGAACTTATTATTAGGCAGATAAGATTATAATATGGCTTCAAGCATGAGGAAAATACCATGCTCATTCAAGTTTGGAAGTTCATGATATTCGTTATACCTGGACCTAATTTAAGTGATTTTTTCCCTGACTTTTAAAAATTATACAAAAGCAATTTGCTCCATGTGCACTGAATAAGTAAATCAAGTATTTTATTTTTCGCATAATGGTTTCACTTGAAATATCCCCATTTCATTATTATTTTGTAATATGATTTTAAGTCACCCACTTTGAACTCTCTCACCCAGGACCCAATTATTCTCACCTGAATGAATCCACTTACAGCACAAAGAGTGTTGAAGTCAGTGGGAAAACTCCCTTGTTTTGAATGGACACACTTGAAGGGAGCCTAAATATTTGCATAAGCAGTGTTACAAATTCTCAAAAGTTTATAAGATTAACTCAAGTCCAATATTATGTGCTTGGGAAAAAAACACATATGTCTACACTACTCTGATCAGCTTCACATTTCAAACCTGTTCTATTCCATTTGAAAGTGGTCTCAAAATAGAGCTATAAATTAAGAAATTTGGTTGTTTTATTTTCCCAAGCTCTCAAAATCATAATTGCCTAGAAATTGTCACAGAAGAAATTAATCCTCTAGATGGATTATCCAAAGACATAAGTAAGCAAAAAAAAATCAGTTTATAAATACTAAAGGTATAATAATTTAATTACAAAACCAGACATGATGAACTGTAAATGTTGTGTAATGTCACAGTGAATACAGGGTAGGGGAAAAGCTGTGAAATATTGGCAGATCATTTAGCAGATGAAAAGGAACTAGAAAACATGTGCAGACATAGTCGAGATTTGAATTTGCCATTTTCTGGCAAAGCTATGAAAGGAAAAACGTAACTTTATGTCCAAAGCCTCATGGATTACAAATCCATGAAGAGAGGTCTTGTGGGATCAGCCACCATGTGGCTGAATAAGCTAAAGATAGCAATCCAATAGAAATTAGCAACAGCAGCTCCCATCACATTTTATTGGAGCTGTTATTCCATTTTTGTGGGAAACAGAGGTAGAAAGAAGTGTAATTAATTTTTCAGGTTTTAGAATACATCTCACGTCTCAGAGTGTGTGTTCTGCAGAAAACCCAACCATGCATGAACTTTTTCTCATAATGTACATTTCCCCCACTGTGGTCATCTTGGTCCTCCCACCTCTTGGGAAGAGGCTGCAGGAAAGAGAAAGTATTCCATATTTAGTGTTAAGTGGTGTGACACCTGTCTCTACAGCTTATTTCTGTAGGTAAAATGTGGAAGTGCAAAACTGAAACATAGCAGTGCTTTGTCCTATGGGGAGATTTGTCTCACTAGAGCTGAACTGTAGTCCAGCACAAGATCTCTTTCTTCTGCCATGAATTTCCTCATGGGGAATAGAAAGCGGAAGCCAAGAGATAGTTTGAGTGAACAGGTAAAGGAATAATTATATGATTACCAAAAAAAAAAACCAAACAAAAAAACCAAAACAAAAACAAAACAAAAAAACAAACAAAAAAACCTCACAAAGAGGGAAAAGAAGGGATTTTTTCCTTTCAATTAAAAAAAAAAAAAAGTCCAATCTATATAAAGGCCAAATTTATTGATTTACAGAAAAATAAACTGTAGCTTTTACAGGCAAAATTTACTTGACTATACGTTATTGTTAGCCAACTTTATTTTACAGGACATTTTAAACAACGGAAATAATTGAATCCTCTAGATGAAAAACAGCCAGCAAGACTCTCTTGGTTCTGCTAGATATTGATTTCTCTTATCTCATGCTCTCAAACATGGTCAACACAGTAACAGCTGGAGGGGAGAACAGCAGCTGTCCTGAAAAGAACCAAACTGGAAGGCACATTGCCCAAGAGACAGAAAAGATCACCTGCAGCTGCCTAGCATGGCACTAGGAACAGGCAGCCTGGCAAACAAAAAAAAACCTGAAAGGGCTTGGAAAGTTCTAGAGCAAGCCAAGGGTGCCCAGAAGGTCAAGGTACGAGATTACATCACTGTCAGGTTGCTGCCTTTGGTAAGCTGTGAAAGGGTTGATACAAGTCCCCCAAGGCAAAAAGCAGAGAGTGTTTAATTTTGTGAGGAGAATGAAAAAGAGCAGCTGAGTGACAGCCTAGTGATCAACAGGATGCATGTTTGGCAAAGTTGAAGCAGTTTATCTGTTTTAAAAACTAGGCAGGAAAATAGGTCAAAATGCTGTGACCAGGAACCAGTCAACCCAGAGGAATCTGTGCTGGCTATGAAAAGTCATAAAACAACTATCTCATACTAATATTTTGCAGCCTTGCTATTCACCCTTTGGATAGTTAAACATATATTTACAAAATAAATTTTCTGTTTCTCACACAATGAGCTTAAATGTGGCCGAGAAGAGAATCCAGTACACAACACATCTGCTTAAATGTAAGAACCTGAATGTGTCAGTCTTCCTTTTGTAAGGGTCTGCTTTGTAATACTTAGCAAGTGCTGTTCAACACCCAGAGGGAGACTGTCACCCTGCAGTTCTGCCCCACAGAATTTGCAGGACACAGGAAATTACAGTTGCCGTGCTCAATAGATAACACATATAGAGCTATGACTGCTGGATCTGATATTCACAGAAAATTTAAACCTCATCGCCCCCCGAGACACCACCTGAGCTGGAGTGCTGAGACAGAGAAAACAATTAGGTCTGCTGAAGCTAAAGCTCGCTTCAGTCATTTTATTTCTCCTGCTGTAAATGTTATTAGTAAGTATTGATTAATTTCACTAGTAACCACACAGCAAATCAAAGGCTTTAAAACATTCTGCTTGGGTGGGAAGTATATGCAGAGGCTGTAAATGTGTCTGGTTCATTATATCACTGTAATTAAGTAAAAATGCCATGAAAAATGAAATATCCTGGAAAATTTAGAAATGTTTCCTTACCTTGGGTGATCAGCGTATTGGAAACAGGTTTCTATAGAGAATAGCGTGCATATATTCACAAATGCTGAATATTAATCCATGATAAAATTTTCTTTTTACAGCAATCAAAATCATGGAAAGCTTTTTAGAGGTTAAAGTGTGACTGCCTCAGATGAGCATCCCCTTCAAACCTCAGCTGTACCTGTTAAAGTGAACTGAAATATGCCAGGAAGAAGGAATGAGGAGTGCCTGAGAGGAACACAAACAACAAGGGACAACTCAGGCTTATTGCCCTCTGTGGTCTCCAGACTATATTTACATTATATCACATATTCATATATTAACAGGCACAATGTTTTATGCAATGCACAGGGATGACCTCACAATGAGGAAGGAGGGAATGTGGCCCCAGTGTCCCGGCATGGTCCCTGCCCACTGAAGGGACATGGTCTGGTGCTCTGCTTTCTACTAAAATGTGCTGATCCATCAGGGTCTTGGGACATCCAGGGGAGCACAGGAAGAGTAGGGGACTGTTTCTTGCAAAGTTCAGCATATTGAAGGCAACCTAAGCACATTTTTCATTTCAGGCCACTTGGAGGGAAAATAGGGGTGAAATAGTTTTGGAAATGTAAGGTTTCTTCTTAGATCAAACATCTTAAAAGAGATTATGCACACATTGAACTGTTTTGTATTTATCGGTTGGTCTCAGCCAGTGAGACCAGCAACCAATGCTTTGTGAAACTTCCCCTTGGCTACATCCTTGTCTACATTAAGCAGTGATTTTTCTATCCAGAAGCTGAAAGAAGCCAGTTTCAGCATTTTGTCATTGGCAAACCCTACCTGGGCACCACCCCAGCTCTAGCCAGATTTTGGCAGATGGTGGCTACTAAATGGAGCGATGAAGCTGTAATTAATATAAAGGATTTTGCCTGTTCTGTTACAAGAAGCTCTTGTTCCAGCTTCCCTGAGAAAGCTACCTGCAACGAGGGGCTTTGGACTAACTGCCATAAAAATTAGGCATGAAAATTAGGAGAGGTACGATTGTCTTTTGCAGGGCTGCTGAACGGCACTGAGTAAGGAGGCTTTATGCTGACTTGTATTTATGCTGACATGCTAACAAAAGCCCATATTTCAACTCAGTCAAGTTGGATTACAGATACACATGTGAGCTACCTGGTTCAAAAGATCTCCCGTCACTCAATCTAGCTCCAAATATTGCAAAGATGTGTACGAAAAATGCAGCACTGGAGACTGATTTGTGTGTATCAGATACGTGAATTTTCTGGGTCCCTACTGACAACCTTAAAATACACCTTGCACATACTCCCTGTACAAAAACACCTGTAAACAGGATATGTTGGATTTTTGCTGTTGGATAGACAGGTCCTGTTATTATTGCACAGCCAGAGACACAGTAATATTGGGCTTTATTGTTGCTTGCTGGAGTACCTGAACACAGAAATTCATCCAGGTTTTGATGGAGTTCATGGCCAGAGATGGCCACAGTCATTGATGGTTGAAATGGCAGAATGCAGAGGAGAACACAACCCAAGGCTAGTCCTTGTTTATATATTTCTAGGTCTTATAGCAAATAGAACAGTAAAAATGAATCCTTTTTTGATGGGAAGAATGCCTGATTACAGGCATAAATAAAACATAGTTTATTATCCAGAAATATAGGTGTACAGGCTTCATATAGAAATTTTTTTCTAACTATGTTTTTTTTTATTTTATTTTATGAATTAAAATAATTTAATAGGGTTTCTTTGGGTTTCTGGTCCAAAGAGATCTTTAAAAAAGTACCATTTGAAATTAATGTATCCCGAGGGACTTTTTCTTTCCTACTCCTTTTATCTACCTGTTATTGTCTTCAACACATTTTATTTTGACAGTGCCTGCATCTTGCCTTTCCATCTAACTTTCCACTGCTGTGAAGAGTGTTTTGGAAAAAAAGAAAAAAAAAAAGAAGCAGCTTTTTTTTCTTTTTTTTATTTTCTGACATAAGGACTAGGAAAAAAAATTGCCTGATGGAGCTATTACCTTCAAGTACTTTGCCAATCTGATGATAATGAAAGTTATTTCCTCCTGTAGTTAAAAATACACTTTTCAAAGTAATCATTTCAGTCCTTGAGCCACTTCTTATGACTCATTGCACCAAGGCAGGGATCCACAGCATTGTTTGCGAAGTTGTCAATACTAAAAATATACATTCTGTAAATCAATGTTTCCCTGAGTGTGAAAAACATTTAAATCCAGATGCAGGTGTAAGTCTGAAACTGAAACAAACTACACACAAAGACCAACATACTAGATAACAACTTTAGCTGCTTAATTATAGAATTTTGAAGATATTGGAAACCACCTGATGTTGCAAATAAAGCAAAATAAGCGTAAATTAGTGTTTTAAGATACATCTGGATGCATAACTTAGGCTGATGGCAGCTTTGCAACTCCCACTTAGCCTACTGTAGATCTCTAGGTTAAAACATCCATATAGTTTAGGTGTTGGGATATTTTCGCTCTGTGTATGGATTTTATCTCTTATGGAGCGTTCGCTTTTGGTCAATCAAACAGTTGGTCTCAAAAGATTTATAGTTATTAATGAAATAAATTTGTTCCCTTGTAAAGAGATATGTACAATGGGTTCTTCTGAAAGACCACTGACCACCCCACTCCACTCCTGCAGGAATAAATGTAGCACTTTCCCAGGAGCAAAAGCCCTAACACTGAGGCAAAGGCACTCCAGGCTGACAGAAATCCAGAAAGCTGACTGCTATACTCACATGGCTGGAAAACTACAGCAAGCTGGTGCATGTTGTGGTGGGCTGACCCTGGCTGGACACCTAGTGCCCACCAAAGATGCATTATCACTGCTCTTCTCAGCTGTGCAGGGGAGAGAATATATAACTAAAGGCTCATGGGTGGAGATAAGAGCAGGGAAAGAGCACTCACTAGTGATTGTCATGGGCAAAGCAGACTCCAGTTAGGGAAATTAAATTATTTATTACCAATAAAATCCGAGTAAGATAATGATAAATAAAACTATATTATTAAAAATTTTCGCCTCCCGTCCCTTTTTCCCAGGCCCTACTTCCAAATTCTCTAGCTCCTCCCTGCCAGGGGCACAGGAGAATGGGGAATGAGGGCTGTGGTCAGTTCATTGTATATGCCACTCCTTCCTTCTCAGGGGCAGGACTCCTCTCACTCCTTCACTGCTCCAGTGCGTGGTTCCTTCCACTGGAGACAGTCCTCCATAACCTTCTCCAACAGGAGTCCTTCCCAGGGGCCACAGTTCTTTACAAACTGCTCCAGCGTGGGTCCCTTCCGCAGGGTGCAGTCCCTCAGGAACTGGCTGCTCCAGTGTAGATCCCCCATGATCACGAGCCCTGCCAGCAAACCTGTTCCAGTGTGGGCTTCTCTCTCCACAGGGCCACAGGTCCTGCTCCAGCACGGAGTCCCCTCTGAGTCACACCCTCCTACAGGCATCACATCACCCTGCTCCAGCACGGGGCTCTCCAATTGCTGCAGGGGAATCCAGGGGCTGCAGGAGCACAGCTGCATCACCATGGGCAGCACCAGGGGTGCCAGGGAATCTCTGCTCCCACACCTGGAGCATCTCCTACCCCTCCATCTGCACTGACCTTGGGTCTGGAGGGCTATTTCTCTCACACCTGTCTTTACTCCTGTCTTCATTGGCTGCAATTGATCTTGTGCAACAGCTTTCTCTCCTCCTTAACTCTGTTATCACAGAGGTGCTACCACTGCGACTGATGAGCCTGGCCTTGGCCAGCAGCAGATCCGTCTTGGAGACAGGTGGCATGGGCTCTGTTGGACATGGGGAAAGCTTCTGCCAGCTTCTCACAGAAGTGACCCCTGTGGCTCCCCTGCTACAAAACCTGGCCACACAAAACCAATACAGACATTTACAAAAATAAATACACCATCAAAACCTTCATGCAGTGTTGTCATTTCTGAGAGCTGAAACTTCCAGCAAAATCACTCAACAAAACTTAAGTATTACTTGACTGTATAACAAACTCCTGAAGCTGCCTCTCTGGTGGCAGCACACCATGCACTGTGTAGGAGGAGCTGCAACTTCTAATGGGATTATCATTTATCAACCTTCTGCTAAGGAAGTCCCGGAAGAAGTGACGTATCACAGGGAAGAGAGGAAA
This sequence comes from Dasyornis broadbenti, assembly GCA_013397935.1. NCBI lineage: Eukaryota > Metazoa > Chordata > Aves > Passeriformes > Dasyornithidae > Dasyornis > Dasyornis broadbenti. The sequence goes on along the minus strand of VZRN01005166.1, from coordinate 588,615 downwards.
AATCTAAGTATAAAGCCCACTCTTCCTCCACCACTGAAACTGAGATCTTTGGTGTGTGAGCTCAGCCTGTTGCTGTTCTTTCACACTTGTAATCACTGGAACAGGCTGCTGTGACTGTGGAGGTGGAATGTTGGGTCTGCGCGAAGCAAATCAGCCAGCACATATGTGTGGGCAGCCGCCTCATTGTAATTTAGAGAGGTTTGTCAGCGAGCTGTAAGGATGGGTGGATGGAAGGGTGGCAGAAGCAATTTGAGGCTGTGTGGGAGAAGAGCCAGTGGCCCTATACATGCTCTGCCTGTGGATGGGAGCACGACGCTCCCCTGGCGAGGAGTTCAAATACTGAGAAATTCCAGTAACATATAAAAGCTAAAAATAACAAGCTGGCTCTTTGTCTGGAGCAAATCAGCAGGGATGTGTTGAATCTCTGGATTTACCTTAGCTGAGAATCTCAGCCTGTGGACCTCACTCTAGTCTCACACTGCTCTGCCAGCACTTTGGGGGATATCTGGATCATCTGGATTTACCCACATTCCAGTGCTGGGTTGAGAGGTGGAAGAAATTGTATAAGAAGAATTTTTAATAATAACTCCTATTTATTTAATGCTGTTCATATTTATATTCCATTCTGAATGAATTAGTTGCTCTAAAATGGAAGTTTTATGTATGATAAATATTTTATCTTTTTTAGAATACTGTAGAATAATTTTTAAAATAACAGCTCAATTGAAATCAAGATAAACACTTTAATATAAAACTATTACAGTGAGAAAGCTGTTGCTGTCATCTGGTCTCTGAAACCAAGAGACTCTAAAACAGTTACCTGAGTTTGCAAAGCTATTACATGTAACTTACATGCATTTTCAGAAAACATGCTGGCGTGAAGGAAATATTTGTTCCTTCTTCTGAAATCCATGCTTAACTTAAGAAATATTAGTAACATTTTACCTAGAAGCACAGCATGTCCCTGGTTTGAAGTTAATTTAAATAAATGAGTGGCCATCCACTCCTGCAATTAATTAATTGTCAAGGCTTTCTTGTACCAGAGTTCATTTTTGGAGAGTGAGAGAAGTGAGCCTTACTTTAGAAACCTTACAAGAAAAACATGTTTTAAACCCTTAAAAAGCTTGTCTGTAATCCACTGATTTGTGTGTATCAGAATTAATGCATGTTTATCTGGAAATCAGTGAGATTTCCTTTGCCCAATTTCAAGCATCCAGAATCTAGTAAGCCCACTCCTCTGTGTACCATCTAGAAGCAACATCTCTGTCTCCAAAGGATCAGAGTTTCTGTGTGTAGAAAAGGCAAAATTGGGTTTATTGAGATGACTCTTTGCAACCTCACAGTGTTTGTATATGAATCTCATGCCATCATCCTGGTGCATTTCCTTCAGAAATAGTAAATTTTCAGTTATCAGCCCAAGTTTAATAAGAGATCACTATACACTGTAGCAAAGAAGAACAGGCTCTCTATCCTTTCTGTCTTACCATACTACTTAGAAAAGCATAGTAGCCTGTCAGTTCTTAATCTGAACTTGTCCCAGCTCAACTCCTCAGTTTCTTATTGCAATTCATATCAGTGCTTAAAATAGCAGAGTGTCCATCAATTTTTATTTCCCTGTCATCTATTATTCCTCTCAGCCTTGAGCCATATTAAACCAAAGCTTTCATACTTTCCATCCATTGTCATCTGTCTCGTGCTCAGCTTTTACTTGTGTTTAAAGCACTCTTAGCAAGAAAAAGGTCTGCAACGTGTGATCGAAATGTGGTTAGGACCTTAGTCTTTATTCTGTTACTTAGAAACTAAAATATAAGCACTAGAGGTAAACAAATAATTTGTATTGAAAAGTAAATATGAGAAAATTGTTTGCGACTACTGTGGTTTATCTGCAAAATTTTGCAAATTTATTCTATTCAGAACATGCCATAAAGTAACACAATGTGAGCTCTTACAAATTACAGAATTCATGTGTATTAAACAAAATCAGAATATAATGTGATATTAGGTCATCAAATTGTCAGTGTACTTTATGCCCCTGAGCTGTTTATAAATAGGTAGCAGCGTTGAAAGATTCATCATTTCAGGAGGTTTATAAATAGGTATGTAATGTTTTTCCCTACATGAATAACACATTTTCAGTGTTCCATATTACAGCTTGAAAATCATGTCATACTCATTAGTGTACATTAAGCCACAGGACTTTGGCTCTTATCTCAGTTAATTAGTGGGGAAAAAAAAAAAAAGCATAGTACATTAGAGCTGGTAAAAAAAAGGAAGATGCAAGAAGGACACAAAAAGAAAAATAATTTTCAGTTGTGAATAAGGTATTCATGGAGTTTCACCAAGTAAGTGCAAGCAGAAATATATTCATAGAGTGTATACTATTAGCTTGACTGTGATGGAATTTTTTTTTGTTTTTTTGGTGGCCAAAAAATGATTGGAAATAATGCAGTTAAATATGTTAGCTTTCCAAGCTAACTTTTAGGTGGTGTCTTTTAATAATTTGTGGTTTAGAGTGCATTCAGATTTTACACAAAGTCCTGTCCTGTGCTGTGGGAACTACGGTCCCTAGGTTGCTTCAGAAGTCTTGCTTTCTCTTGCCTCCCAAGGGAAGTTAAGGCAGCCTTGACCCCAAAAGACCCCTGCGCCTCTTACTCATGAGTATGGTTATGTCAGGTCTCTGGACATCCTCTTCTGACCAGGTGAATGCACTCAGGAAATGAAAGTGGATTTACACCCTACTATCCTGCTGTATGAGAGGGCTGCTAAAAGTGAGCAGAATGGTTTAAAGGGACTCAGGTCATCTGGAAGACCACAAAAAGCCACAGATTTATAGCCTGTCATTAAAACAAATGTAAAATATCATTTAGCAGCAAATACAAGACAACAGATTAAATGAGGAGTCTGGGTTATATTTTAGAGACTGCAGCTGCTCTTCCAGAAGCAAGTGCAAAGAGTCACTGAAGTGAGTCTCAGCTGTTTTACACCTTGTTTTGCTGGAGTTTTCTCTATGGATATCACAGCTCCATGACATTGCTTGCAGGCTCTGGCATCACTTTGAAATAGATTACATCTTGTCTGAGAATTCAAATGTGACTTTGCTCTTGCTTAAGTGGGAATCTGAAATGATGACAATGAGTCAGGCTGGGGTTTGACAAGGGCGTTTTCCCACTGAGGTTGATTTGCTCTAATGGCTATTGATTCAACAGACTGTAACTGGAAAGAAAGGAGGAGCTGTGAATGGAGCTGGGCTGGAGGAATTAAATTACCCTAATGTAACTTTTAATGGACTACCAGCAGTGTCCACTCCTTCCAGAAGGCCCTGGAAACAGCTCAGTCCATAATTTCAGGCATTATCACAGGCAGTTGCATTGCTAATGCTGTGTATTGATAAAAGGATAAATGCTATTTTTGCTCTCGGTGTCAGAAGGACTGAGTATCACATTAACGGCATAGATCACTGAAGTTCTGTCCTTGAAATAGTCATGGCTTTCAATTTCTTTCTCAGCATGTGTTTAAATATTCCCAAGAGCCCCAAACTGCCTCAAGTTGCTTCCTGTTTAAATAAAAGATGATTCCTCTTTTTATTCTGTGGAATCCATTCAAAAGAAAAGGTCATGCCCAAAGGGAGAAAGCAATTTCCTTATTCTTCGTTTCAGAGCTCTAGGGATTTGTAATTTAAGTTTCCCAGAACAGTCTCCATTTTTTTTTTTTATAATCGATGCTCTTTGTTAATTTTCTTTTTGGGGGGTGGTAGTGTCATGTTTATCTAGTCCTAAAGCAAACCCAGCATTTACAGTTAATAAAACCCTGGCCCCTCAGAAATGCGACATGACTGAGATGTCCTCAGATTAGATAAAAGGATAATAAAAAGGAGTTATTTGTTTTAATTTACTTTGTTTCCGCTGATGCCTAACACCATTCTAGGTGCATTCTATATGCATCTTTCTTTCTCACTTAAGAAGGGGACACCATGGAATATTTCACAGGGAGGTATTAATGTTTAATAATAAGCATTGCTTCAATGGTGACTGCAAGGATTTGCTTTTTCAGATGATTTCACAAAATTTTTGTCTGAAAATTGATGAGACCTGGCCATAAGGCTGATAGGGAGAAATTATTCCAGAAGTCCCCAGTGATATTTGAAAAGAGATTTATTTTCCTGATGATGTAATAAAGCATACATATTTTAAAAATTGGTTTTGTCTCTTCTTTTTATGTTATGTCTTACATTGATTGAACTAGATTAATGATAATAGAAATAGGATAAATTGTTCAAGTGTAAGCCCCTGTGGACATAATAAACACCAGCATAAATGGATCTAAGTCCATTTATTTCTACAGAAGTTCAAGCTCAGGAAACAAAACATAACATCTTAAAATTATTATATTCAATTACTATAAATATTTTTATTTTTAAAGAATGGATAATAGACTGATCTCTCACATTATGTGAACAGCTGCTAACATAAATGATGATATATAATTATTTAAAATTTTATTCTAACATTGAGAAGTGTTCAACTGTAAAAACTTACAGTAAGGAAATCAGTATCTTTGGCTGGAATCGGATTTATTTTCATTGACTTGCATTTTCCATGCTAGTTAGTAAGGAGAAGGTACTTGCTAAATTACTCAATGCTGCCAAGCTAACAAGTATGCTAAATGTTTTTAGGCTTTTTTTACTTTCCTTACAGCTTCTTTTCCCCAGTCCTCCCTTACACAAACTTTGTTTGGTTAGATTTCTGGAAATACCCTGCTCGTCAGGATGAGGAACCTTGGGGGTCTCTGTCACCTACTTGACTGCCTCTGTTTGGCTTTGGGCCCCGTCACCAGCGCTCCCTTCCCTCGCCTCTCCCTGACCTTCTTCCTCCACCCAAACATGCTCAAGGCTGTGAAATTTCTTCTGTTGCACCTTCTCTTCCCAAAGGCCACCCCAACAAGCATAAGACCAAAGTTTGTATTCAGTCCCATGTACTTGGGTCTTGTCAAGCCTTGCAGTGGCTGACGGCATCGTTTGGAGTCTGGATACTCCCTGAAGTGATGAAGGTTTTGTGGATGCCTGGTGTTATCAAGGTTTGGCTTTGCTGGGCACAGGCAACGGTGAGTGCAGCCATGCTTCTGTGGTGATGGGAGGACTTCAAAACAAACTGGTCCAACAGTTTCAAAAAAACAGTCATTAAAAGATGGGGTTTTCAAGCTGACGTAAGTGAACAAGCTTAATGAATATTTACAAATAAAAAATTGGTTTTGAACTGTCCAGATAAGCTCATGCATAATTCAATAATCAGAGTTGAAAACCAAAGACCTGCAGTCTGTTTTCCTTAATGTAACATTAAGGGTATACATTCTTATAAGTAGGCCATCACCTATTCCTATCCCATACAAGTCCAGACTGATTACCTCCTACGTGTGCATTTATTATTCATAAGTATCTACTAAAAACTATGGATTAACCATTTTAAGAGCATGTTTCATTTGTGAACTTTCTGCCTAGCTTTCCAAATTTCTTATTTGTAATGGATAACTCTGTGAGTGGATGACTGGATCATTTTGACAGCAGAGCTAATAATGGAACATGAGACTATGATATAAACTTCCCTTATAAATAATCATGGGGGTTAAAAAAAAAATCATGGGTGCTAAAAACACGACAGCCTTTTGGCATACAAAGTATATTAGATACTTGAGAGGAATCTTTGTGGGCAGTGAATAATGCAAAGACACAACCATAGCAAACTAAACAGATAGTCTCTGCTCCTAGGGACGCTGTGGATCAGGCCTCCCTGGCTGTTTGTCTGATGCTGGCTGAAGTCATGCATGAGAACTTATTCTATTAAGATGAACGAAATTTCACAAGAGTGCCATTGTGGCTATATAATGTTCTTAATCTCACTGTGATTATTGTTGCTTGGCTGGAATGGACAAGGTCTGGGGGGGACGTGTGTGTGAGACAAAGACAAGAAGAAGGATGACAAGTGACAAAATACACTAAAGATAAAAAGGAGACCGGTGCTATTCCATCCAAAGTCCTGGATGTAATCAATGAAATGCAAATGAAAGAAGCTAAATATTCAACTGCTCTTTCTAAATTTTCATTTTATGCATGCCCAATTACATGCAATTACAAACCCATTTGTACACCTAGAAAAGTATTTAAATTAATACGAAAAAAATCTGCATATGTGCATTTAGAGTCTGGTTTACAAACCTGAATAAAATATCAGCATGTGAAGGAACCATTTTCCAGCACTGACTCAACAAATGCTTTCAGAACTGAAAATACACACCTGACACACAAACCTCTGTACTCTCAACAACAGGTACCACCTAGGAGCAACCTGGTAGTGATTTGCCAGCCTGAAAACAAACCAGACCAAAGGAGGATCTGTCCTTTCCCTGCTCCTACCTTCTTTAATGAACAAATTATTCAAAGATATAAACCAAGCTGCTGAAAAACTTCAGACTAAAGAATGTGCAGCAGGTGGCAACATATGTGTCCAGTTAGTTCCAGCCAAAACAGTCTAATTTGCAGAAAAGGGTACAGAATTTCACTGTGACTCAGCTGAGGGGGTGATTCAAAGATGCTCTAGCTCAAGTGCTAGACTTGTTGAAGAGAGTAGTTATTAATTAAATGGAATTTCTAGACTATCCTGACCTTTTGGTACAACAATTTACTTTATACTCTAAATTTTGTCTGTTTGGGGCTAATTTTTTTAGGATTTGGTCTTCTGTTTCTCTGTTTCCAAAAACATTAAAATAAAAATATTTGCATAGTTTAAAGCTTATGAAAAAAGAAATCAATTAGACCAAAACCAAATTATGAAATATCTGTAATTTTGGCCATTGTAATAAACAGGATTGAATACTTAACTTTTCAATGCGTGCACTCTCCCTCTAGTGGTGACGTAGTCATTGCTTGACCCAGAGACCACATTTCCAACTGCAAGGTGATTATGGCTTGTCTGAATTAGTAATTTTAATGATGTTACATCAAAAGCTATTGTTCTGACTAGCAACTAATGGCATTTGTGTTTTGAATAAAGAAAATAAGAATGGAGGAAGCAGCAGCTTCCAGAAGGCAACAGTCAAAACAACAAACAACCTATTAGAATAATGACTGAAAGCTATTACTACGTGGTGGGTATATGGCTGGTTTTTAGTGGTTTGTCTTTCATTATTTTTGAAGAGTTACAAGAAATATCATAGTTATGAAATCATTTTTTTGGTTAACACCAAAACTAATACAGGCCTAATAGTGTTCTAAAGCTCATGTGGATGGGTCTGATTACTGAAACCACATAGTTCAAACAAGAAATTATTTTTCATAAGATGGAATATGAATGAATATTAAGTATGTACTTAATGCTGAAATAGAACATTTTCCTACATTAAGTCCTCAACAACTAGCGGAATGATTTGGGAAATTGGAATTTCTTCTCATAAAAATCTCCTAGTGAGGAAAGGAGAGATGAAAGATAGGTCGCTACTGTTGAAAACAGTTTGAATTTAAGACTTTTATCTTTTTGGGGAAGAATTATTTTTGGGAAACCTTTCTGAGCATATACAACATTGAAGGCTAGTTTGATCAAAAAGAAACTAAGTGTACCTCCTTTCTGAAACAAAGCCAAGTGAAACCACGCCAAACCAGATAGCAAGCCTGAGTTTCACAAATTAGAGATATTTTTTGGGAGGGTCTCAATTATCACAAAACTATATTCTTCCACAAAATTCACATTTTACAGAAAATTTCCATGTGTATTGAAAGAGCTCTTCAATCTGAGCACTTGACATCTCAGGTATGTTGGCTGCAGTAATAATGGATAACTCTTATATAAGCACTTTAAATCACTGTCTGTTGAAGAGATTCATGAAAGTGATCTGAATTTTATTTTTCTTTCATCTGGAGTGATAACAAGCAAAATGAACAAATTTACCAACAGATTTGGTATCTGACTGGTAGTAAAATCTAGGAATTTTAAGGAACTAAACTACTTCATGATTTTTTGTTTTTGTTTTTTTTTTAAATATGATCAAGAAAACTAAACTAATGAGTAAAAATTACAGGCATCTTGAAAACATTCTGTTTTACTAATTAGAATATTGTCTTTTTAATTATAAGAAATGCTCTTAGGAAGATTAAGCTTCCCATGAAAATGTCAGATAGAAAAAAACCCTATTTTGTTTGCTTTAGATTATGTCAAGAAAACATTGATTAAAAAATAGATACCTTTTAGAACGATTCAAAACTAATTTTCCTTTGTGATTGTTCAGAAATCTGAAATTCTACTGATTATTTTCAAAGCTATACCTGCATATGAACCCAAACCTTCCTTTAAGGTAAATAATGTAGCTATTTGTACCAGCATTTCTACTATATAAAGTGAGCTTTATGTGGGGTTTGAGTCTCTCTGGCCAGGGTACAGGAAGAGCTAATTAATATTTATTTATGTATTTATGCAGCTTTTTATTTATTTTTAAGAAAGGTAACCTTCTATATGCACAGGCTCCACTTTGAACAAGCACACTTTCTTACTTTCTTTTTAAGTGTTTCTCAAGAAAGAAGATGAGGTGCAGAGATTTAAGATATTTAATTTCACTCCAGTGAGCACACATTAGCTCAATAGATTTAATTTTCGAGATAGGATATTTAAGCAATTATTAAAAAAAAATAACCAGTTTAATGGTTTATGAAGCATCATTAACAACTCAATAAATTAAAACTGAGTACTAAAAGGACCAAAAAAGAATTATTACCAAAATAATTTTAAATTATTCATTAAGAATATGAGATAGTCAAGGAACTGGAAAAAGTTTTGAAGAATATATCCTACCATTTACTAGATTTTGTCCCCCTTCCCCTTTTCTGCATTCACCCAACCCCTTTTTTTGTCTTGTGAGACTATTAAAGCGTGGTCTGAACTCAGTTTTGGAGCCTGGCTTTCACGGTAGCTACAAGCTGCTCTGTGTACTTACTGGAAATACAAAATAAACAAGTAAATATCAGATGCTGAACTTCCTGCTTTCATTCTGCATATTAAGAAAGCACCTACTGCACTTTTCAAGACTCCCTTCCCAGGAGGTCGTTAAGCTGACATTAACGCCTCTTTGTGTATTGAACAGAGTACAAAGAGACTGGTACGCACAAGCAAGGTCTAAGAAGAGACATATAAGGCATGTCCTCCTTGACTATCCTTTCATCATGTCCTAATCACGTTTTTTACTTTCCCTCCTTACTTCTTTGTGCTGAGCACTGATAAGGGAGAATTCAGCCCAAACCTAATATGTCATTTTTAAGATAATGATTTTGAGTATCAAATGTTTGGCCTACAATTTTGGAATAGCAGACATATTAGATCATTTATTTTTGTGGTGCCCTTGTTTATTTGAAATCAGCTTGTACTTTATCTTCTCAGCCACAACCATGTATAATATTTTGGGTAGCAGGATCTAGTTCTGATATTTAAATTGTGCATTTAGATCTGCATTATTATTGAATTTCCAGGTTAGCTTTTTTGTTGTGACTGCCTATTTTAGTTATGACTGCAGTAAGCAACCAAATGTCTCTGTCCTGACATAATGTCATGCATAAATAAGGAAATTAGGAAAAAAATCCATTTCACAAAATAGCAATCTTACCATAGCATGCTATGTTTTGGAAGGACTATGATGTTAGCAAAGCAGAATCTTAGCTGGCAATGCATTGTTCATTCTTGCCCGAGACGTTCTTCCCGAGAAAATCCTGCCATCAGTCTTTTTACGTAATAGGACATAAAAAGTAAAGCAACATATTGTAACTCAATGGTCAATCTTCGCAGGCTCCATGACAAGTTACATTGTCAGACATATGGAAATCTGCACTGGGGGATGCTGAAAAAGAGCCATAAACTGAAATGTGGTAAAGAAGTATGGAGACATAACATTAAGAAACACTTCAGAATAATAGTGTATAAATTCTGTATGACTCAACAGCTGTACAGGTAGAGAAAGCCCAGCATGACATCGGCTGATTTAAGAAAACTTGAAGGCAGAATTAATCATTGATGTGGCTATTTCTGGAAATGAAAGGGATTTTGAAAGGGAGGAAAATGTGAGAACCATACAGATTGAGTGACTGTACCATAAAATAAGATTTCTCTTGGTAATTTAGCAGTAAAAATAAAATGTGTCCAGCTCTAGGATCTAACAAGAATGTGTTGGACACAGAAATTGTCTGGATTTACATATGATGTTTGCCAAGTCTACCATTCTTGGAAATCCCTCCTGCATTCCTGTTCCTCTAAAGAGATTCATGGTTCATTTGTTTGCTTCCAAAAATGAATATGAGCAAAATTTATGTCCTTATGGAAGGATGCACAACGTAGCCCAAAGTAGCAATGCAAGCAACTTCTGGTACCTTTCCTCACAAAGTCAAAGAATAGAGACTGTCATAAAAACCAGAGTAGAGTATATCACCTGTGTTTCAGTTATGTGCAACTGGATCTTCCACATTTCAGGTAGTGACTGCGTTGCAAAAAAAAAAAAAAAAAAAAAAAAAAAAAGGGGGGGGTGGAAATAAAGCGAAAAAACTAATAGTAAAAAATAACAGAAGGAAAAATTGTCTGGAGGCATAAAAACTTGGACAGGAGTGATCCAGGAGCATGACTTGCAGGGCATTGGTGGTGAGGGGAACCTTTCACCAAAGAACCATGGAAATATTTTGACATGTGGGACTCAGTCAAACGCAGTTTTTTAGCCAAAAGATCAGCAAGAAAAAGGCTTGCCCACATCTGTGACTATATGTGACTATATGTGAAACAGATTGACAGAAGTGTTAAGAGAAAGAACCTGAACTGAGTTTCCAGGGTCTTTGATGTAGATGTGAGATACTAATTTGAAAAAGTACTCCTTAAGGACCTGAAGCAGCACAAAACTACCAACTCCTAATGGCTTGTACAGATTCTAAAAAATACCACCAGGGCCTGATTCTGGTCTCAGAGTCTCCAAATTGTACAGCCAGAAAAGTCTGCTGCCTTTGTAAATGTTATGGAGCTGAACAAACAAATTTCTTTTCAGCACTGCTGTCTCAAGCTGAACTGCTAGTCCTGCTTGGTGGCAATCCCACGTATTATGAAAGGCTGCAGGGAGTGCACCCTTTCATGAAGCATGTGGGGAAACAGGTTTTAAATTCATCGAAAGCTGAGTGCCTAACCTTCTAACTTTACCCTCTGTCTGTGTTTACAAGTTAAACAGGTTTAAGTCTGATCAGAGGTATCTAGGGTAATAACTGGATGCAGTAAAAAATACTAAGCCACACTAAACCAAAGAGATCCTCCAAATCCTCAGACAACCCTTCTCTCTCCCCAGCTATTCAGCAGGTTGCTGTGTTTCTCCTGAACTGATGCCCCTGCATATTAAGAACAGTCTGCTGCTAGAGCCGTTGCCTTTGGAGTGTGAAATGGAGTGGCGTTAAGTTCTGGCTGCTGTAACTCGTATTTGTTTGTCCTCATACAGCTCGAATTGCCTGCTGGCATCCTGGATTGCAGGAACGTACGCATAGCACATCCATGGAGCAACGCCTGCTTCCTCAGACAAAGAACTGAACACTGTGTGACAGCAGGCCCACCCCTCTGGAGATCAGAGTGAAAATCTGCTCTTATGATGAAATCCACGGATGACTTCATGGGAGAGGACAATGAAAGGAAACATTTCAGCAACCCCACAGTAAAGTACTGCAGCACTCTTTCCAGAGGAGAGGCTGTGAATGAAAAATGAATATGTGTTAGTAATTTCTGGTGCTGGAGATTCAGGGCAGATCTACAGCTGCTGACCCTTTTGTAACTGTTTCTAATAGCCATACATTTTCATCTTTGAGTTCTTGCTAATGAAAAGTTATGGAAAAATTGAGAGAGAATAATTAAAAAAAAAAAGAGAGAGAATAATTAAAGAGAATAATTAAAAAAAATTACAAGAGAATAATTAAAAAAAAAATCTTTTTTAAGACTTCCTTTCTGAGAGAAATTTGTCTTGGCTTATTTCTCTGAAGGTGTTGACACTTCAAGCTTATTTTCTTCATCAAATTGTGCTCTCAGTAATACTGTACAAGTTCCCACACCATGAAAGGCTCTGTGCTTCTTTTCCTGTGCAGCCCATTTATCACCCTGACCACTGCAGAATCACAAAACCAGCTAGGTTGGAAAAGACCTTTGGGATCATCAAGTCCAAACCGTGACCTAACACCACCCTGTCAGCTTGGAACTGGAAGTCATTTAAAGTTTGACCACCACCCTGGCAATTGTGGATGAAGCATCTGAGCAGTCTGCAGAGATGTGCACCATTGAACAGAAATGTGCAACATCAGGAGCAGGCAAGGGTCTTGTTTTCTGCTGGGCTCAGGGTAGCAGAATCAGTGTTCTTTGTTGATTCAAAATTCTGGAAGTGTACAATAAGGGAGAAGGAATGGAGAAATTAATTCATTTTATAACACTGAATTTATGCAGCTCAAGGGGTTGTTTCCTTGCACTGAAACTGAGAGCTGAAACGCGCTCTCATTTCTGTCTGCAGCAGTGACTGTACAATCCCAAATCCAGCTGACCTGAATCTCACCAGGAACTGGAAGTGCCTGTCTCCAACGTGAGGACTGATTAGCTGAAACTCCTTTTTATTGTCGTATGAGGCAGATCTTTTTTTCCTTCCAAGCTGGACATGCAGAGATCCAAGACCTATTTTTCTTTACAGGTACAATGCTGCCTTGCTCCTGTTCAAGGAAATAACACCCACATTAGCAGGAATTGAATAATAGTGTAACTTCGGCCTAAAAAATCAGTGATAATGTGTTGTTCAAATCAAAATAGTGATTCTTTGCATACTGTAAATACTAGTCTATCTGATCTTTGGGTATTATTACATTTCTGAAGACTTACTGGAAAATTTAGCAGCATAATTTTCCTGATACGCACTATCTTACAAATCACCATGTGGACGGATTTTTTTTCTGAAACTTTAGAACTGAAACTCCCAAATAGCACTTTTATTCTGGAAAGTTTCAGGATTTTTTTTTTTTTTTTTTTATGTTTCAACCTTTTACCACGTTCTCAAATGTAGTTGAAATTTTGGAAAAAATGAGGAGTGTTAGCAGACAGCAGACAGACACCTCAATAGGCAGACAGCATGATCACATAAGCACTGTTTTCTTAGGAAACTAAATTATATTGGAGCACCAGGAGACTAGTTGTCTGAAATCTCTCATCTACAACTCTGGGGTAAAAGTAGTGTTGGTTTCTTGGTGTTTAGAGCTATACTCTTAACAAACCTTTGCTTAATAACCTTGCTGATTACCAATGGCTTTCGAAAAACCTTCTGAAGCAAACTAGCATGTTCTGAAAACTGCATTTTTGTATTGTTATTAACAAATTTAGTTTCTTCATTTCATCAGTAGGCCTGTGATACCATCACCAAAATATGGTGGGCTCTTGGCCAAATTTTTCTTTCTTCACTGTGGAGCAATGGCTTTTTGGCTTCTAATAATCACTTCACGTTCTCTCATTTTTTGTTTGCATTTCCCTCCTACTCAGTATTACTCATTCTTGCCCTCAGTTTTGGGAAATTAGCTGTTTAGAAGAGCTGTGTATGCAGCTGATTAGGACTGTCCTCTGTTTAATTTTCTATTGAATAGAACCAGATCATGATCTCCACTCTGTAGGCAATCACCTCCATAAACAATTAAACGTTGTCCTTCTTAACAGCAGATAAAATAAACCATTATTGAATACCAGACAATTTATAAAGGAAATCATGTTCTATAACTTAGAAATTGTGATGCCTGTGCCCCACACCCTTCACTTCCTAATCAGGGTGTAATTAGTTTTGTATAAATGACAAGAAAGTATATGTAGAGTTTTCTGGTGTAGTTCTTTGATCTACTACAGACATTTCAGTATCACCATCTCCTGATCTAAGTTACCCAGTTCCCAAAATCCCCAAATGTTTTGCCACATCTCCATGGTTAATCCCACTGTGTCCTCACAACTTGTAGTCAAATATTTTAAAATTCCAATCACTTGAAACATGCTTACTATCACATACATTGCCAACTACAACACACTTCTGCTTTCCAAGAAATTTCTGTTGTTTTTAGCCTAAACATATGAACAAAAAAAGTACTTTCTTCACCTCATTTCTCCCCTAGTTTAACAAACTTGAAAAAAGAAAAACTTACAGTACATTGGTTTTATCACCTCTATTGATAAAATTATTATCATTGTCATCACTATTAAGCAAGTCTTCCAGATTTCTTCATTTTGCCATTGCCTAAGGAGACTAGTCTGTACTCCTTATTTTTAAACCTCTTATATGAATTGTTGTGAAAAGTTCCCCAAATCCCAAAATATACTCAACAGTCGACTGCTTTCTCACTCGTGAAGTGAAAGTATCTCTGGGTAAGTCAGCTGAATCCTGTTTAACATCCTGAAGACTATAATTTGCATAATTCCATGTGGTATCCCTTTATGGAAGAATGTCGCAATTGCTGTAAGCGTTTACCAAACTTATTGTTGCAGATTTATTTTCACTCCAGTGAAGTGTTTCAGCATTTACTGTCCATGTAACTTCTGCTGATTTCTATCCTAAGAGCCTGAGGTAACAGGGCTTTCAACAGTTCCTAAGCTATGGTCACTATTAACACTAAAACTGATCAAACTTCACCGGGAAATAAAATGACTGATTTCTGCTCCCCAGTTCTACTGAGAAACTATTCCAGAAAATGACTCCTGAGACAGTTACCATCTAGTTTTCAGCTGTATTCTTGAGTGTACAGAACTGTTATTCTTCATTCTTCTCAGTATGCAGTGATGAACGACAATGTATCTCTCTCACAAGGATGCTGTGATGCCTCTCTTGGATGCTGCTTGCTCCATCCCATCAGGATTATTATCACGTCCAGACTTTGTAGCTTTAGGCTCCTTCAGATACTTGTTGTTTGGCATCTGACTCACTGAGTAAATGGTACTGCTGCTGCACTTAGAATATAGTTGAAGGCATCCTGATTTTCACTGTCTTTTGGTCACCAGGAAATTTACCCAGTTTCTTAGCAGTTCCAGTCTGGTGTTGTCCCCCAAAACCTCTGCCTACTAGGGTGTAACATTAAATAACTGCTTCTACAAAATATATTTTTTTCCTATGATGTGTTGGCCAGATTAAATTTGATGTGTTGAAAGGAAGAATACATAAAATAATGTTTCTCTGTACATACGCAGAAGAAACAAAGGTCCTTTCTTGGGCTGTTAAGGCCAGATATTGGCTAGACTTTGCCTGGTTATAATCTTTCAAGAATATCAGGTTAAAGCTATTTTCTTGACTGCAGTGAAGGATTTACCACAAAGGATGAAACTTGTATTACCTGATTTTGGACATCTAAACCTTGGGCAATTTTTCCTGTTAGTTATATATGTCACTTATATAAGATAGAAGTAAAAAGAGAACATCCCACCTATCACATATATTTATTTTAGGTTACTTTTTGGAAGTGTCTCTCCCCTCATTCTACTGTATAAAGAACCCATACAACCAGGTTTAATTAAATTTCTAAATTTTAGATGTGTCTTAGCTAATTATCCCCTTAAATGTTTTTAGGCACTGCCATAAATTTTGACTCTTGAAGTTCGATAGACAGCACTTCACACTTGTGTTTCCTGGGGAAAGAACACCACTCACACAGAAAATACAAAAGTCCTATGCAGCCTGAGAACTGGTTTTACGCTAAAGGGTTTTGCAAGGAGGAGGAGGAGGAGGCAGACTGCAACACTAAATGAGCTGAAATCAAGAGGCAGAGATCATAACTGAGAGAAGAAAGCTGCTTCTCATCAAGAGTTAGTATCTTACCTCTGGTTTCTAGACTGGGAATTGCTGCTTATTTTGTCTTAACAGCTACTGTGTGAAATAAAAAGGCCTTCTTTAAATTTAAAGACACAGAGAGATACTCATTATTTTTCAGGTGCCAGTGATTTCATTGGATGTACTTGTGTCATCAAAGTAATAGACTGTATAGTATGAATAATGTTCCAGTATTCATCGTGAATTTTCTAAATTCCCTTAGTTCTATGTCATTAATTTTTCTATAGCAAAAATCTGACAGACCATAGCCTGACAATCTGCTTTCCTTCAGCAAAGGAACAGTGACATATATCAAATAGTTTCTGCAAGTGACTAATTGAAAAATACAGATTATTCAAAGAAAAGACATTTTCTTACATTTACCAAAATCTTAGCAATAGCATTTGTGACCATTCCCAAAAGCCTTTCTGCACATGACCTTAAACAAGTCATTGATCTCTCTAATGATTCAGATATCAATTTACAAGAGTGGGATAATAATATTTTCTTTGAAACATGCTTCAAGCCATACAGATGAAAAACATTAGATAAGCAGCAGCTATTATCTTCATTGTTATTAAAACCTTGCTGACAGGACACAGCTAACATGGCAATTCCTACAAGATCTCAAGATAGTTTTATGCCATTTGCAGACATGATTCTGTACTTGTTGCCCGAACCCTCTTAACTTAAGAAATAAGCAAGATAATGTAATTGTTTTCTGCTTTATGTGGCCTGAATTTTAATAACAAGATGCCTCCTGGGGAAAACAGCTTGCTATATTTTAATAAAAATTTGGAACAGCTGCATGTACTGCATTCCAAGCTCTCCTCCTTGTATAGTTTATCTCCAAAACCACCTTAGAGCAAACCCCGTTTGTTTACTTCAGTGGAAGTTTTTCCACTAGGCATGTAAACTCATCCAACCTATCCCTCCCTAGTGTTTATATTTAAAAATACCTAATCCATCTCTGCCAGCAAATTCAAGGAAGAGAATAAGTGTAGGCTATCCAAGGCTAAGCAAACAAAAAAAGTCATCAAAGCTTTGGAAAAAGTCATTAGTTCTTTTTCTTCAGATGAACAAGGAAGAATAAGCAAAGCAGTGAGTGAACCCAGGGTTCCTAATTTAGTGTTGCCTGTTCTCAAAAGGTTACCTCTGGCTCCTGCTAAACCCTTCAGTGTTGCAATAACTTCTTCCCTTAAATGTGAATGGGGAAAAGACTGTCAGGACTGTGGCTATCCTGAATCCACAGTTAGAAAATATTTTGGCTCCAGGAGAGTGGTGAACTCATAGTTGAAAGGGTAACTGAATATTTTTGTTTCCTGAGAAAATCAAGCCGAAAGCAGCCATAGATCTGCACTAAATCACATCCAGTACAGCGCTGAAGGCCAAGCTCTTCAGGCAAGTAAAACTTTAGCTTCATCATTTACATGTTCTTTTGGAGGACCTGTATTTAGTCCACTGCACTGCTTTGAAATCTGCAATGCAACCACAAGCCTTATTCCAGCCACCTAGAGCCTATGACCCCCACTGATCACACATCTGTTGTAGGTATATGCACACTCCAAGGAAAGGATTAAATTATGTTTTCTTTCTCTTTTGCTCTGTTTATCAATCTTGTATGGCTAGAACCTTACTGACCAAATGTACTGTGTATTGATAGGGTCTAGTATATCTAGTAGGATGCTGTTATGGTAAAATGATGCTGATATAAAAATATTTCTCTTCCCATCAAAAAGAATAAACTGTATGGATATTTAAAAAAAAAAATCACTCTTTTGTTGGTACTAAATAGGCTGCAAACTTTTAACAGATGAATTTAAATTATTTCAGCTTCTGTGCTTAAATGTTTACAAGTTAGATCGGAGTGCACCTGCTTTTAGAGCCAGTCAGCCTGACTGCAGCTTCCCTGAAGGGAGAAAAGTGACGTACGATCCCAGAGTATTTCTGAAATATTAGTCAAAGGCTGACAAGTATCTGAACAGTTTGCTGAGGCATGTAGAGATGGCTTCCTCCCAGGGGAGTAACTGTGACCTCGGCCCTTGCATTGTATCTGCATTAGTACAAATCTGGCAATATTCAAGAGAATTAAAAACCTTCAGGCTTCTGTGTGTAAGTAATTGTTGCCAAGTGAAGGAAAAGGCCTCAAAAATAGTTATTGTATGTCCAGCCTCCCATGGTGGACACAGTAAACATGAAATTGGATCGAAATTACTACTGATCATTGCAGCTTGCTGGCAATATCACCTTTTAACCATGTTCAGACTTCTGGCTATATTTGACATATGCAGTACTCTTGGCTATGACACAGCAGTGTTTGCTCAGGGTTATGACAAAAATCTGTGGGCAGAATAAACAAAATCAACAGCATTGCTCCAGTCTTTTCTTTCAGGATGTCTCTGGCTAATGCATTGGATACCGGATGTTTCAACATTTGATAATATGAACTTTTGCTTAGGTTCAACCCCACAACATACACACATGATTGCTGGAGGTATGTGAGTGAACAGACTGTTCTGATCCCATTCACACTGAGCCTAGGAGAGGTTAGAAAACAAGATGATATCCAAAAAAGATGTGATTAGAAGGTCACTCCTAGGTGATGACTTCTCACATGTGTACCAAAACATACCCCAGCTATCATTCTGGTGTGGAGTCTGGTCAAACTCAGCTCTGTTGATGTAATAACTGGGGAGCTCAGGCCTGAAGAAACGTGTCTGATGACACTCAAGTCCTGCTACCACAAGTACCCATGCACAACAATAAAACCATAAAGGTAGCAGCCTTTATCTTCAAAGTAGGAGTTAAATTCCTTCAAGACCTGAGTTCTTTGATGTTATTCTAATTTTCTAATGGTTTTGGGACTCAACATGAGCCTTTTAGATCCAATAGGGAAATTAAGTCCAATGTCTAATAACATTTTTCTTTATCATGTTTTTGTCTGAAAGCCTTCACTGGAAACAGATGCCTAAGAAGGGTTTTCTCATTGTATTCTTATCCTTGGAGCTGTCTGTGGGATTTGGTACCACTGACTTCTGGATATTTGAGTGTGCCAGGACACAGAGTCAGCCCCTCAGCTGTTGTAGGCACCATGTCTGATTATCCCCTGCATTAAAGCCCCAGATTTTATCTTAAAAACAGCTAAGATTTCTGCCTCTATTTTGATTGGAAGACTGTTTTAAAACATCATTGGTCTGACTGTTTCAATTTCCAGAGCAATTTATTCCTGTACAACTTATACTAGGGTATTGTAATGCCAGCATTGTTCTTTAGCTTAAAATAGCTCTTCTGAATATCTTCTTGCCCCCATAAAACAAACACAACTCGACTAAACTTTTGTTTTCTTAGTCTAAACTCCCTTATTACCCTGGCAGTCCCTGTCTAACTCTGTTCCAGTGTGTGTTCATCGTTCTGGTGCACAGATGAACAGAATCATCTTGATCTCTTGCACAACAGTGTTCATGATTCCTAGTTTCTTTTTATTCTTTATTTCTCAATACATCTTAGGAACTAATTATTTTTGGGTGGTTGCATCAGACAGGCTCAACACCATCCCCTTTCAAAACTCAAAACCTTAGAGTTGAGGGCTTTTTTTTTTTTTTTTGTTTGAGTTTTTTTCTTGTTTGTTTACTCTTCTAATAGATGAACAACTATCTACCAAATTCAGCATCAGTGTGAAGTTTTTTGGATGGTTCTTTATAATAGAATTATCTGGTATTAAGGAAGAGAGTTTAAAATATAAACGCAGTGTTCCTGAGTGTTTAAGGCAGTGTTTTCCTTGTCTTAGTATCTCTTACTGTCTAATAGTTAGACATCTAAGCTAACTCTCTAGACTCTTTTTATCATCAATGGAGAGAGACAAACACCTCTAGTGTGTGATTTAGCTCATCCTAAAATAGATATCTAAAACAAGAGGGAGGCCTTGCTCTTTGGAGATTGCCTGTCTCTCTGTAGGTGATAAACAGAGCCTAGACAACTGACTCAGATGTTTTGCTTAACTTGTATGTGGCTAAAGTAAGAAGAGACGCAATGATGAATCTCACCCTAAGTAATTCAGGACAGTGAAAAGCTGTTTCCAAAGGAATTATGATTTGCTGGCATCTCTATACAAAGCAAAAACATTTGTATGTCTAGTTCATAGGGAAA
Organism: Dasyornis broadbenti; assembly: GCA_013397935.1. Classification (NCBI taxonomy): domain Eukaryota; kingdom Metazoa; phylum Chordata; class Aves; order Passeriformes; family Dasyornithidae; genus Dasyornis; species Dasyornis broadbenti. The sequence continues at coordinate 568,623 of VZRN01005166.1, read as the reverse complement.
CATTGGACATATTTATCTATTAACTGCAACAGATTAAATACATACAGGACATTTTTAGTTATTTAAACAGGCCTCTCTTAAAAAAATCAAAAAAAAACCCTGAATATGTCAAATGTTTTTATGTTTGCTGAGTTGCACTGACAAACCTGGAGAGACACAGATACACCAGACAGCTATGAATTCTGATCTAGATCCTACAAATATGTTTGTATATTATATATATATATAATATATATATTATATATATATTGAAATATATATAATATATAAAAATATATATTTATCTGAAAAGGACTGATCACACATGAGAAATTGCTGGTGAATGCAAGTGCTCTCAGGATTTGGGCAATAATTCCTTGCAAAGTAAGAAATCTATTATGCAGTACTACAACAACATACTGAGTACATGATATGCTGGATCAGACCCAAATATTTTAGCAGAAGTCTTTCTATTTTTAGATCTGCATTTTATTATTTTAACTATTTTGTCTTGCATTTATATTATCACTTCCAAACAGAATAAGATTAAATCAAAGGGTTTACGTAAAACATTCTAGAGCTTGATATTGTTACCTATAGACAGCTTTCAGTAAGGGGAAGACTGCCTGTTAAATAGTGCCCTGCTACATTTGTTTTTAGTAGGTAATAAAGAAATGTATTTAATATTTTGCTCCTTGAATATGAAGAGGCACTTAAAAATTGCACCCCCTTTTGTTGTGCTGAGACACATTTTCCATTCATCCACCTGAACATGAATAAAACACAAAACCCAATGAACAATTCAGTTGTTAAATACGAAATCACCTCTTGTCTTTCAAAAGCACCTCAGTCCTTCCACAAGTAAGTGTAAAAATAAAATTGAGAGAGCTACTTCCACCTTTCTGTCACAGGAAATCTTGCTGAGACTAATCTGCCTTTTAGAAGGTTTACTTTTAAATAGGATTTCCTCTCGCTGCATGTACACGCAGAGTCAGGAAGCTCCAGTCTGAGTCAATGCTAAATGCATTTGGTTTTCAACTTGAGTCAGCTTGCAAATGATGGAACCAATGATTCATAATTTCCATCCTGACCTTGTTTACTTTATATTCACACTGTGGCAGGTGAACTCTTGTGTTCAAGACCATTAAGTTATTTAAGGGGAAACTGATGCCATCCATTAGCTTGCTGTGTGAAAGACACATTTGAATGTATGAGAACAGGTTATAGGAAGGTGATATGCCACTCAGACATTTCAGAATTCACCCTTTTTTCCAAGTCTAGCATAATCTGCATATTCTAGTAATGCTGTACAAGTTAATTGTCATCTATGGTTATTACAGGCCTATTATTTCTCAGTCATTCACTTCTAATATCTAATTAAATAAGATGATTTTTTTTAAGGCATGTCTGTCTGAGAATGGATTCACCATGTGGTATGGTATACCTGTGATATGGAAAGTCTAGTTTTAAATGTGTATGTAGAGCTGCATTACAGTCTGTTTTGCTGGCATATAAAGTTTCTGAATGACCTTTACATTTCTATTTACCTTGTCCCCTACTGTCCACAGAAAATATGAAACAGAATTAAGAACTGAGAGTTTCATTATGTTATGGGCCAAATCCCCTGAAGTAGCATTTGCCTGGCACTATCATCTGTCCTTAAGAACTTATCAGAACAGATTTCTTAATTTATTTTTATCAGTCCAATTTTATACTCTATGAGGTGGTGTAAGAACACCAAAGATTGCATATCATCTATTTTGAGAAGAAAACACAGTTTGAAGTCTTTACTGAATGTTTCATGGAATTTCTTCTTGAAACCTAAGACTTACAAGCCAAATTCAGTCCATGTCTCAGTGAGTGGTTTTGGTCACTTACCAAGCCTTAAAAAATCAACCAATATACACATTTTAAGTCACAACATTTCTAAGGCACTTAGAAATGTCTGTCCTAAATGGAAAATCTGTGGAGAAAACTGGGACTGCACAACTGTCTAATCTTCCTCTTGGCTTATATTATTTCTAGGCAAGAGATAAAGCAAATGGGACAAGGGTGTATGGCTCTACCACGTTCTGACAAGAACGCTCTGTATTTGTGAGTGATGGTTGAGGGACTGTGACACAAGGCTTGAGTGCTTAAACTTGCTCAAAGTGGAAAGAGCTAGAACTTAATATTCTCATTTCCTTTTGTGAGACTACTATCCCAAATGATGCCTTTTCTTCAAAAGAAGGATTAGCAATGTTAATCTGGGAAGTGTAGTCTAGATTTTCCCATTGGCTGGCTTGGGGCATATCTACAGAAGCATTTAAAGGCCCTCGATAAATGGAGGCATGGAAATGCACTTAGTCTCATGAATCATTCTTCAGAGGTACTGAGTTTTCACACTGTGCCTGTATATACATCTATATATAGGATGACTAGCTTCCCCATTCCTATCTTAGGCTGACTGACTCACTATGCTGAGGGCAGGGGCTGTCTTTTTAGGCAATGACCTATAAAACTAGGTAATCTAGCTATAACCACCACTAGCATGATTCATTTTACTTAACATTAAACATCTCTCAGTCTAAGCCTAAACCTTTAGCCCAAGCCTAAACCTTGTCTTTCTCTCTGGTAAATGGATAGAAATAGAAGATTATTGAAGACTATTTTCCCCAATAATTTAGACATGTACTTTAGTATTAGTTACATTACCATCTGGTGTTGCTTCTTGTTTCTCAACAGCTAACTAAAATTTAAATATCTTACAGTTAAATGTCTGAGGTTAACTGGGATAGATCCACCTTAAGTATTTTAGGTCTCACCAAGACTGATTTCACTGAGCCTTGGTCAGGCACATTTACTCTAGTCAACCTCAGTGCTGCAAATGGCTGGAGGGTAACAGGAATTCTTTGTAGGAAATGTTAAGAAAGATGTGAAAAGCAAGCCACAATAAGAAAAACAGAAATGTCTGAAAGAAGTCCTGTGTAAGGACTGTTAATGGTAATGCTACTGGTTAGAAAGCCTCTAGGCATCTGCATTTTGTGGAGTGACTTGTGCAATAGCGTGTCCCCAGAGCCTGGCCACACTTTACAGCTCCCAGCATGAACACAGCACTTGCCATCAGGTGTACTCCCCCACTCGATGTGTGAGAAGAAAATGTGACTCACCAGAGCTTGGTAACACTTATTTATCAGGGGGTTTTCACTTCTGGCTGTCACACACTGTAGGCATAATAAAACAAGAAAAAAAAAAATCAGTAACCTAGAGGTCTAGATAAGTGGTTAAGAAATTTCCCTTTACCTTCAAAGTCCAACATGACCTCACCAGAAAATGGCTTCTCAAGAAAACCCTAGATCTTGGTCAAGTGAAGGCCAAAGGTCATCCTGTTACCGGGGCTTTTTGATTTCAGCAAGGCCATATTAGTTCAAGTACAGCAGAAGAATTACAAATGCTGTGTTGTCAGTGGCTAGAAGAGGGACTTGACTGTGCATGCTATGCCTCTAAATAATGAACTGTAAATCTAGGCAGCTGCATTATAAAATCAGTACTAAAATGTGCAATGTGAACTTTGCACAGCTGTATTATTACATGCAGTTGTGGAGAGCGGTCTCAATGCACAGAATCCCTGCAAAGACAAGAGATTACATTCCTCACTATTTTGCTGAGAAAATGAAGTCTAATACTGCAGCAGTAATAGTAGGGCTGATTATAGAGCTATTAAGGAGTAAAGATAATGATGCATTTTGAAAAACTAGCAAAGCTGAAAGTCCAAAGCCCTGGAAACGGAATAACAATAAGTTTATTTTGAGGAAGCATGATCCCCTTAGAGATTATAATAGGAAACCCTGTCACAGAACTCCATCTTTTAAAGTTTTTGTTATTTTCTATGAGCTTCATTTACTGAATTTAATTTTCTCTTTTCAGTTCAGTCAGATTAAATTAGTCACCTATAATACACCCATAATATAATAATAAAAGGGAAATATCCCAATTACATTTCCCCATGAGAGAGTTTTTTCTTGGCTTAGATCCCTCATCTATAGAGTCTTATTAAATTCTTGAGATGTACCTGAGCCATATCCCACCTGCTTTCAGATAAACAACAGCAGGAGGAGTATATCTGGGTCTTGAGTTACTGTGTAATCATTTTCTTGCTGAAGGTATTATAGTACCAGGAATGTATTTATTCAGCTGTTATAAGAAAACAAGCAGCTGGAAATTAGTTCCAGTACTGACTGCAAGAGAACTATTGTGAACTTGTTTATTTACTACTAAAATGTATGTGTTTTGCAGGGTATCTGGTCATTTTTTATTTTGTCAAGAGTGGGTACCCTGGAAGCAAGGCAGTCTGAATATCTGAGGACTGTTTAAGGTACATTAGAAATGTGGATTAATGGTTAAATATTTCCAGACCTTGTACCAATTTTTGTTAAATTTTTTAACATAAAATGACCTTTTTTTGAGACGTTTTTGAGGCACAACAAAATACCAAAACCAGATAATTTGCAAGAAGAGTTTTCTTTGATCTGTCTCTAGAGTATTAAATATGCTTTCAAAATAAACTGAGCTCTGGTTTTGTATCCAAGTGATGAACCCATACTGTTCACAAAGCTGTCCTAACAATCCTAATGAAATAAACAGATATAAATAGACAATATAACCCAAAATATCTTGTTGCTTTATTGGTGTAAAATAAATACAGTTTTTATAAACAAAGTCTTCAAAATTTTAGTGCTCTGAAAATGGAATTGACCCCATTTTTCCATAACTAAATAAACACAGGAATGCAATTGCTTTATCTGAGTTTCTATGAAAGAAATTCTAAACATACTTAGAATGAACATAATGGGCATAGCCCATGTGTGCACCTAATGCTTGGTGCAACTGCCCACTGAGAATCCGGGGGTGGAAGGGGTCTTCTAATTGCTCTTACTGGCTCTGAGGAGCATTGAAAAAGTAGAAAAAAGGAATGTTATATTTCCTTCTTCTAAATTTTTTTTTTTTTTTTTTTTTTTTTTTTTT
>VZRN01005166.1:546483-562530 GCA_013397935.1 Dasyornis broadbenti | reverse complement strand
AGAGAAGAGAAGAGAAGAGAAGAGAAGAGAAGAGAAGAGAAGAGAAGAGAAGAGAAGAGAAGAGAAGAGAAGAGAAGAGAAGAGAAGAGAAGGCTCAGCCTAAAGCCACATCTGGTCTAAAATCTTTTGTCTGCTTTCCCCTCTCTTTCTTTTTCACCCACCATTCAGTGTTCTCAGGGAGGGAGTATGATCACAATCCTCTCACTTCCTTGCCCTGCAGGAGAGCAGCTTTTTTCCTAAGGACACCGACTCTTAACTCAGGCAGAGGAACTTTGACAGCATTTGACAAGTTGGAGGCAATACACCTTTACTAAAGAAACAGATGACTTTGAATATGGATTTTTACTTAGAAAACCATAAATAGTCATGGTGACATACTCTTTCTTACGTAGTGGTATGTGGTATAACAGGTGAATCTGCATTCCACATACATGACAGCTGTAATAAACAGAAGTCCTTGTTTCATTATTACATTGGGACAGAAGCTTTAACTCCCACACTGCCTCCACCACCCAAAATGAACTGTAGTTTTGACCTCTTTGGTCCTGGCTTCAAGCAAGACAGCCATGGTTTGGCTGAGACAATATCATCCAGAGGGGCCGTGTGGCTATGTTTCAGCCTGAGTGACCTAAAAGGAGACCTATACTCTGAAGCTGGGTAATATTACTTTTTGAAATCAAGTGCGTCTAAAACATCTCAGGAAAACTTTGAAAAATTCTGATTTTACAGTCTTTCTTAGGCTGAAAGTGGTAGCACCATGGGGACTAAACACATCTACGTTTCAACTTCAGAAGTCATAGACAATATACTCTAGTTATTTTTTAGACAATGTATTACATCAGTAATGACTATGAAATAAGGGACATTTCATCACAGGAATATTTTGCATAGCAATGCACCCTGCAAGGTTTGTGCCATGAGGCAAAAAACCTGGGATTAGAGACCACAAAGAAGCACTTCGTTCTGTGTAACACAGCAGTTCTGATGCTACAGAAAGCCAGGAAACTACTGAGAAGCCACTTCCTTAGGTTACAGGATGACATTTCTGGATTATTCACGGGAACACACATTAATATTTTACTCTGTTTGGCACCATTTATGCATGGAAAGCTTTACAGTTATTAAATCTGGATTCTGTAACTGACAGAATCTTCATTGTGTGCCCTTGTTTGCTCTATGGCTTTGAAAGGATGTTGCGAGAAGGTATGAACCGTTTCCACCACATCTACAGACCTTGGCAGAGAACTACAAAATTTCATGGCGATTCTGTCTTCCAAACAGAAAGAGATAAATGCAAGCTGCTCCTCTGTGTTCAAACAGGACAGAGAAGAGGAAAGGAAAAGTAGACAATTATTTAGACTGTCAACAATCTGCAGAAGTGCAGGGATGTGTGCCCTGGTGTAGGCATTAGGCACACATTTTTGTCACAAGGGATTTTCACCACAGAACCCTGCCTCTGGCTGTAGGTTGCAGTGTCTGAACACACTTAAGCTGCCTCAGTGTAATGACCACTAGAATAAACCAAAAGGTCAAAGCGCCTCAGCTGAAGATAAATTCTCAGCTTCATGTTAAAACACATGAGGAAGGTTCATACTTTTCCTGCCAAAGTTGATGAGATGTTATTCTCAGGTTGATGGGAAGCAAAATATCAAACAGCTCCAGCTGCTTGTTTCAGTGAGTACTCATCTAAGCCATAATTCAACAAGACCTGAAATACCCATATGAGACCAGAAACACAATTTTGTGGTCATGCAAAAAAGATGACCTGTGGTTAATTCAGGAAAGCAGTGCAAGTTGCTTAGAACCTAGGATGAGAAATTCAACCCTGTGCAAAAAATAAGTCAGTAGCTTCCCTAGTCTGATGGTGTTGCTGATAATGGGCAGTTTCTGTTTCCAGTTGCTTAACTCTGCCTTTTAAAATAATAAAACCATAACAAGATTATGGCTTTATCATATTCAAAATATACTTAGAATAATTTTAATAAAGTATTTCTAATTACAGGATGGCTATGAATAAAATTTGGAACTTTCAATACATCTTAGATTCAAAATAATTTTATTCCTGAATCAAGTATGGCCAAGCATAGAAGAGAGGCAGGGGAGGAAGAGGAAAGGGAGCGGGCAGAGGGAGAGAGATCATACCAAAAAATAAGCCAGAAAAATGCTGAAGATTTATCTAAGAGGCTGGTTTTCAATTCTTAAACTGCTAGATAAACATTTAACAATAAATTATTAAGTAATTTTTAATGCTTCTTATTGTCTTCACTACTATAGATCTTATATTGATTCTTAAACCTCTGATAGAAAAAACATTTCTCGTCCTAATTAGTTTTTTTTTTTTAAAGTAGCTATATTTATTTTGTCTTAAATTAAAACTCCCACTGATTACAATGGCAAGTATATCCACATATGTAGGGTAGACCATGTATTATAGTGTACCTAAAGTTGCCTTGGTAGAGCTGACTTTGTAACTTCATCATAAATTCTAATATTTGATAGTCTGAAGTTGCAACAGACTTAACCTCTTTTAAAAGAAAAAGAAATTAAAACTCTTTTACTCTTCCACAGTATAGGACATTGAAATAACACAACCACATGAGATGTTTTTCTTCCACAGGTTTTAAAGATAGGGGAGAATTTCACAGAATATCTTTCTTTCTTTAGTGGAGTGAGAACAAATCTCTGTTTCAAATCTGCTGGAGCACAGGAACTACAAGACCAAGTATTTCTAAGCAACTCAAAGTATTTCTGATTCAAAAGCTTTCAGCAATCACATTTGCACTGTACTAAGAGATCTGCAGCCTGATGACTGCCACAGCCCAATTACCATGATGACGCAGGAGGAAAAGTCTATTCTAAGCTTCGATGGCTTTTCATTAGGCCATGTTAAGAGATCCACTCACAAGGCTCGAGTGGCTCTGCTCTTAGTGGGAGACTTGTCCAGAAAAAATGCTTCAGAAGATGCCAAATTTTCATCAGAGTTCAAACAAGTTCAGAGCTTATGAATGACACCTCCACTAAAGGCAGGCAGGACTGTGAAAAGAGGAGGGGGAAGAGACAGCAAGTGGTAGAAAAAAGTATCAATACCACACTTGCTGTTTTGTGTTTTTCTTTTGCCTGTCCTAATTTCCTTGTCTTTTTTCTTCACAATTCAAAAATCAGCTGTCTGGTAAATTTTCTAAGCCAAAAGAACAGAAACGTCTATGAAGGATCAAGGTAAGGAGCTCCTTGTGTTCATTCAGTATAAAGCAGAGTAAAATTTGGCCTGGCCTTGAAATGACTGTAATGTCTGCAATCACAGCAAATTGCACCTGCTGCCAGAAATCATACCAGTAGTTCTGCCTTTTTAATACTGCTCCTGCTTATCTTCTCAACCAAGAAATAGCCACTTTTATTTCCTGTAGAAAACCATTGCCACAGTGAATTGCGGAATATTGTAGATGCCAGCCTGGCTATATAGATTTTTCCTATATGAAAACAATTTCAATAAAGGAACTTTAAAAAATAGTCTAATGTATTTAACATTTTAAATGCATTTCAGGGTGCAAAATAGCTCACATTTGAAAGCCACGGGTCATCTCCCCACACACACCAGAGATAAGTGAATAGCCCTACATAAGAAAAAAAATCTCGGAATGCTCATTAGAGATTTAAGAATATTTAAGTTAGAAACAGAAAATTGTTCCTGTCCATTTTGAAAGACGAGGGCATATAATTTAAAGTCTTTTTGTAGTAGGTCATTCTTAAGAGCTTTAGACAGCCAAGAGGGTCAGCCTCTATTATAATGATTATATTTAATAATTACATATAATGGTTTTAATAGTTTAAAGGATTTTGCAGAAATCAGATCTATCTCAGCACGATATCTCAAAACATCAGCTTAATACATTTGTTTTAATAAATACTAAATTAAAGTTTACCAGAAGTTATTATTGAAATTAGTGATGTTAATGACAAGTCAATGCCAGGAAATGAGTTATATTTAATTTTGAACACTAAATGAATGCCAGATCTAACACTGAGTCTTGGACTACTCTATCATATTACAGAATTGTTGACACTGCACACGTCTCGTACCCTTCACACTGGGCTGTCAGAGTGGTTGAAATTAAGGAGGGGTATTTTGTTATCCTATTTCATTCTATAGTCAGTTGTGAAAAAAATGGGTTTATATACGTAACTATTGACAGCCACTGTCTTTATGTCTCTTTTACTGTGCTTTAGTAGCAGAGATTATCTAAAATATTTAAATTTTTAAAAAAGGGAAATATTAGAAGTTAGAATAAAATTTTGTATCAGACATGTTTTACTTCCAAAAATAAACAAGAAACTTATGGGTCCATTTTCAAATGTATTTTTGTTAATGTATGACATTTTGGGCATGCTATACTTCATTCAAGAGCATCTCAGAAAGTTAGGTGCTAGTTAACCTTTAATTATGTGCCTGGACATCACAATGGCCATCTTGCACTATTTTGATGGCTTGAAATGTCTCTGAGAATCTGATTGTCAACATTCAGTTGAATATAAATGGCCTAAGTTTATTCTGTAAATAAGTGAGAGGCACCTAAAGCAAAATTAAAAATTACCAGATTAAGCACAGATGGCTTACAGAAATCTATGTATAAACTATTAATCTAAATTCCTTTTATGGCTATTGGGGTAAATTGTATCATATCATAGAACCATAAAATAACAGAATTATTTGGGTTGGAAGAGACCTTAAGGAATATCTAGTTCCAACTGACATTTTTAGGGTGAAATTAATTACATCCTAAAGTATGCATCAAAAGTAGGCCTGATGAATCCCCCTCTGAAATATTCCTGTTTTCTGTCATGGTTGTCTCTATTGATTATGAAAAGGAATGTGTAGGACTGGGGCGAGAAGAAGGGGTCAACAAATAAAGACAGCTTAGGGTTGAAACCCTTTCTAATATATCTCATCTGAAATCTCTTTCCAGAGCCAGCCAAATGACAATTAAGTGCTGTGATTTCAGTCTATCAGTCTACACAGTGCAAGACTTTAAAAAGTAGTTTCATTTGACATAAATGACCAGAACTCTATTGAGAATAGCACAGATCTGTTAATCTATACAAACCATCCTCCACAATACAGATGAATCCTATCAAAGCCCCCAAAATGAAATCCTTATTCCTGGAGAAGTTCTTCTATTTTATCTGAATTATGTATCTTGAACTCAAAGAGTTCACTCATTTGTCATTTCTTGTTAATAAATTTTTGATTATTTTCTCAAACAAATGAAAATTATAAGCTGAGAAGAGAACAAGGACACAAAAAGGTCTCACATTAAAGTGAAAGTCAGCAAGTGTAGTAACAAGAGAAGTTGTTAGGAAATGTACATCTTTTGGAAGATGTGACTTATTTATTTACTCTTAACACTGGATAGCACCTGATGTTAACCAAATTGTTATTGCAGGAGATAATTAAAACAAAAATTCTATTACTAACAGTCACTCCAGTGAATTTAAATGTATTCAATTCATGTCTCATTAGTACATATGAAAAATAAATCCCTTGCATATGCATCTGAGGAGCTTTTAAATATTTTTGATTATAAGAGGCAAGCCATTTGTTCTGCATCCAGTTAAAAGTCAGCCAATACTTCTCTTAACCACCTTGTTTCCAATGTTTGTAAGTTGGCTGTAAAAATTAATTTTGAGTGGAAAAAGGAGACAACTTTTTTTTTTTCCCCCGGCAAGGAGAAAGGATTCTTTCTGATAAGTAAAGAATATCTAAGTAAAGAAAATCTAAAGTAGATTTCTTTTTTAAAATACAGAACATCTTGTAGAACTTCTCATTCACTTGATTCAATTATAGTTATTGTACTGGGCCTACTTTCCATTGGCAGAGGAAAAAAATGAGAAAACTGGCCAAGGAAGAAGAATCTCTTTCTGTCTGGGAAATTAACAGATATTTGTGAGGTAGGAGAGTGATTCCTATGAAGAAATCTATGTATAGCTTTTATATAAGAACAGTGAAAAGTGGAGAATGGTTTTTGGAAATATATCCCACTGTCTTTATCTGTCAGAGGATCAAAAGTTGCTCCAGCAGAACATTCCTTGTGCATGAAGTGAGTCTCCTTTGACACATGTGTGCAACTCATAAGCCCTAATAGGTGTCTTGCGAGTCAACCTTGACATTCACTTCAAGGGCAGCTGGAGTTCAGTCCAGGTTTTAAGAGATGTGCCTCTCAAAACTCTGTGCCTCACCCTCTCTTGCAGATGATTTCTTCTGTAAATTGTTTTCAGACACTTCAAAGCAGATTTTCAGCAAGTTTGTGCATGCTAACCCATCATGGGGAGTGGTGGATGTGGTGGAGGACCAGGTTGCCATTCAAAGGCATCCTGCCAGTTCAGAGAGATGAGCAAACAGGAACCTCATGAAAATCAGCAAAGGCAAATGTCAAGTTCTGCACAGGGGAAGGAAGAGGAAGGATTCCCCCATGCACCAGAACAGGCTGGGGGCAGAAAAGTGGTTCTGAAGAAAAAGGCCTGGACATCCTTGTATTCAACAAGCTGAGCACGATCTTCAGTGAGCCCCTGCATCAAAGATGGCCCACCATGTGCTGCAGTAGCAAGAGCAGAGTGTCCAGCTCGAGGGCAGGGATCCTTCCCCTCTGCTTGGCACCCAGGATACCCCATCTGAATATTGCGGACAGTCTGGGGCTTCCTAGTTAAAGCAGATATTTCTACACTGGTCCAGCAAAGCCCAGCAAGCTGGGCAGGGAGCTGGAGCTCAGGATGTGCAAGGAGAGGCTGTGGGAATGGCATTTGTTCAGTCCTATGAAGAGGTGATAAAATGGGGATCTTGCTGCTACATACGGACACCTTTTAAGACAACATAAAGGAGATGGAAGTGCACAATGGAGATATGAAAGGCAATGAGAAAGATGGAATATGGGAAGTTCTGATGCAATATAAGAAGTGCTTTTTTCTAGCAAGATAGTGGTCAAATACTAGAGCAGCTTGCCTATACGGGTTGTGCAAACTCCATCCTTGGATAGTCTCAGTACTTGAATGGGTAACCTGATGTTACTGGACTTGTTCAGGGCAAAGGTTGCAGTGCATGACTTCTGGAGAACCCTTCAAACTCACATGATTCTGTGAGTCCACTTTTACCTACTTGTAAAAATTCACATTTGCATGTACACCTTCACTGAAATGGTCATTGGAGGGCCAAAACTTTTCCAGAAGCTGGTGCCAGAGGAAGTTAAGTTTATTGTCTCCTGTAATGTTGCAGTAACACAATTAAATTAATATTTCTAAGATTTTAGGAGCACAAATGTTCTGGGAAAACACCCGAGACAAAAGACCTCAGGGCTGGCAATTGTCTGTCGCTCTAACAGACCTGCAGGAGGCCTAAGTCTTTCCTCTTAGCAGGCCATGGCAGCACTGTCCTTTTCAGCCATTGTCTCCTGTTGGCTCATCTGTGGACACCCATCTGGTTTGAGGGAGGTGGAGGTTGTGCTTCACACGTTAAGGATCAAATGTCTTCTGGCCTGCACATAGTATTTACACTGACACAAGGGTTATTACACCTTTAGACAGGTATTAAAAGGCTGTAAGATGTCATATTGTGACAGCTGCCTCACAGTGGTATAAAAGGCCTTGCAAAGTACTGAGCAGAGGGACATCAAGGCTGTAACGAACTTACTTGAAAGTAGCCTTTGTATTATTTTTGATGATTTTTGAATTATGAAGTTCCACACAAAGTTTTCTCTAAGTTATGTTCTAGTATATAAAGTGATGCAGTTTTAAAACTCTGCTGTTAAGAATTTGTGTTATTTGCAGTGTGTGAATCAGCATTTGTCGATAGGAATATTAACTTCACGATGCCAGGTCTGGCCCTTGCTTGTTTTTTTTTTTTTTCCTTAAACAGATCTATGCTGGGTCAAATTTTTAGAAACACTGAAACACTGCTCTGATGGAAATAAAACTATTTGGAGAGTGACAAAAGAGCCAAATATTTGCATACATTAACTTCTTTGGTTATAAAGTCTTTTTGAAACCTAATAAACAATGAAACGGCACATATTAAAATATGCCCTTTCAGACAGCATATATCACATTCTGCTTTCAATTCCCCTGGGGCAGCCCAACTGCATGTACAAAGAAGGATTTAGCTGTATATAATTTAAGCTGCTCTTTAGAAAAAAGATTCAGGTTTTGATATATCAAAATATGCCAAAGTGACAAAGCAAGGAAACACAGCCAAATATAAGCCAAGATTCAATAAAAGTAATTTTGGAATTCTGGGACATCGATAGCTTTCCATTTGTCTGGTGAGCTATATAATATGCTCATGTGACTATTCACTCAAACGAGTTTCAAAAATCATCAAGCCCTCTGCTCTCTCATTATGCAGGTGGTGTGCAATGCCAGATGCAAAATAATTAACGTGGTTTCAAAGTTCCTTGGATCATTTCACAACTCATACATTTTAAAATCTGTAGGAACTTGCAATCTGTATGACAGTGTCTGCTAAAGTCCACTTTTTCATTGAGTTTTAAACTGTCTTTATAATCAGAATTTAAATATCTAGTGGTATCTCACATCCTGATAAGCCATGAATTCTTATTCTGGTACATGACTACTGGAATCTTAGAGAAGTAGTTAAAATAAATTCAAAATAGTTCACAAATCAGTTGGAAGATAAAGCTTTCTAGCACCACAATTTCAAAGTCACAACAAAGAGGATCCTAGTGTTAACATGAAAGTCCTAATTTGTTAAAAAAACAATTTGTTAGCAGTCTTTCAGGGGATAGGTTCCTAATCTGTGTATCTGGTAATTACAGTCTATTTATAGCACACAAAATTTCAAATATTTCCCCAATTTTATCCAGTCACTTAAAGAGGATTAGGAGTGGTTAGGGCTATTAACAGATCCAGCTGTTGGGGTCATATGAAAATGGGGAAGATGCCTACTGAGTTTGATTTACAGATGCTGACTGAGAGGCAATAAAGAGCCCAGCAATTTCCCAAGTCTCTCTTCCTCAGGAGCGAGAGGTGTCAGCAAACAGGAGCTTACAGCACGGTGCTCCTCCATGCACTGCCTTGTCAGACTACCTGTCAGTGTAAAACTGGGGCAGAGAGGGCTGCTGTGCTCCTTTTGTGGTCCCACCACTTAATGGAACTACTGGAAAAGAACATGGTGAGCAGAAATGCTATGTTTAAAGGTAGGCTGAGGGAGAGGAAAGGGAAAGCACTGAGTGTAAATGTACAGAGCAGATCTGAGGGCAAGAATTTTCTGCTCGTGTACAACTCCTGTTTGGTTTTCTAAGGTGTTAACAAAGATGAAATAAACTGACAAGTCATAATATATCTTGAGCTAAACTATCTTCACTCCCCCCTCACGATCCCTCTCCCTTAGTTTTAGATGTTTTTGTTTAGGATTTATGTAATATGTTCTGCTTCAAAAAGTGAGATCAGAGAAGCCTCATTGCAGGTAAGAAATCACAGAAACTATTCGAAAAAACCTTATGTGTAAATCAGAAAATACAGGGAAAGAGGATGTTAAAGGTATGGCAGCATGGGATAGGAAAGATCAAGGAACAGAGAAAAGCACTCATGCTGTACTTCAACAAATCAATGATACAGACGAGAAGTGTTTTCCTTTGTGCTAACATTAGACTGCACACATCAGGAACCTGTTTATGCATCTGCAGTTACTGATTTTTATAATGGCCAAAGACAGCCTAAAATCCAAGATCTCGTTCTTGCTTTTGCCAAAGAAGCAAAATTCTCACTAATTAAGGTGAAATATGCTCTTTGTGCAAGATTCAGCTGAGTCTGAATCTTTTTCTAGTAAATGTGGAATAATGTGCCTTGAAACATACTGATTCTAAACTATCACCCATAAATTCACGTAAGCATCCTTTCTCTTCTCCCCTCACCAACTCCTTCTGCTGTGCATCCATGTACCTGATATAATAAAGACATGTAGTTAATTTAGCGTTCTCATTAATCATCAGATAGGAGCTCTACAGTCACAGCCTCTTCATCACCGAGAATATTTTGTGAACTCTCAGAATTTACTTTGGAAGGTTTAAATCCACCAGAGATGCATTCCTATCAACCCAGTCTAACTTTCAAACAACATTTACAATGATATCTGCAGTCATACACCATGCTTTTAAATACTATGTTATCTTCTAAAATTCAGACATCTAAGACTTGGGACAACCTCAGCCTTATATCCATGGAGATTTCTCCCTGAATCAGAGAAGAAGCCATGCCGCTGTGTGAAAGAGGGCAGAATTTGAGGGGTTCTGGTTTTGCAGTGTCTGAAAACTTGAAGATATCCTTAATTGTTCACAACTAGGAAGAAAAAGAGTTGAGCTGGGAGACTTCTGAGATGGGACTTTGTAAGCAATATGTGGGCTGGAAACAGATTTCCTCTAGTAGTATTCTTATTATTTCTACCTGAGACATGAAAGGATGCTGAAATGTTGTGTTATTACTTTCATTTATAGTGAACTTGTTCATTGTGGTGCTTGTGCTATTACAGCTATAAAATATACAAAGTTTTAGCTGATTAACTCTTGCTGAAAGAGACTAAGAACTAATCTGATTCCAAAGGCACAACAATGAAGCAAGTTTACATGGTAAAATTGCAGGTGTGACTGATGCGCTGGTAAAAATTTGAAGATTTAATAAAAGAAAAAAAAAGGGTCTTTCAAACTTTGTAATACACGTCATGTCCAAGCATGAATTCTATTCATCTGCAGAGAAAAAATGTCGTGTATCAAAAACAGCAGAGAGAATACATTTGAACTGAATAAGCCAATTTTTTACACATGGTCTTGCATTAGTTTTATTCCTCTGTGAGTTTAGGCACAGCAAATAAGACAAACAAATGAAGAAAGAAGACTGATGTAGAAGATAGTATGGAGAAAGTGGCTCCCTGGGGAGAATAATGGAGTGAGGGAAGGGTAGGATGTGAATGGAAATCCAGCGAACAAATTATAAAACATGGGTGTGGAGTGACAGAGGGAAAACAGAAAAGATGGCAGCTAACAAAAAACTGGAAATGGAAATGCAGTGCATCACAGACTAAAATGATTATGTTAATTGTCCATTGTAAAAAGGTTGTGACACAGGACTGCTACTTTAATGTTCTTTACTCCATTCCCTGAAACTCTGAAGCCTTTCGCAGACTCAGGTCTCAGCTGTGCATTCATCAGTCTAAAATCCACCTTGGCTGCCAAAGCAGGCTGAACTGGAGGTAGTGGAGGGTTCCTCCTGCTACACCTCCTCTCTGGGGTTGCTCTCCTTCCCTTCTCCTTGCTCCAGCCCCAGGGAGGTGATTTGGACCATGAAGGGCCCACATGCAAGGGTGCAGTTTTCTTAGGGAAGATGAGGCACTCCTCTGCTTGTCTGCTTACTGTCTTTCTAGAACAGCCTCAAGTTGGTAGCATGTCTGAACAGCAGCAAAGATCATTGTTCAAATGGAGCTGACTCTCAGCAAATGGGGAGAAGAAACTAAATATAAATAATAAACTACAGTTAAAAACTAATTTTCAGGTAGAGAGAAAAAAATAATTGTGTAGGCTGCTATTCTACCAAGACAAAGCTGGCCAAAATGATTTTTAAATGTCAAAAAATCAAAATCAAAATGTCTTCAAAAAACCCCAGTACTACTCAACAGCTTGGTTGTTTCTAAGCATGAAAGTTTTGAGTTAGACAATTTTGGAAATTATATTTTATGTGTAGATAATTTGGTCAAGATTTTCAATCAGCTGACTGACCTGGGGAGCATTCATACAAATACAAGATCACATTGATTTTATGTACTCATTCAGCTGTTCCTGAATGCCTGACAGGCCTGACAACTTGATCGATAAGTGATCCCATTCACCCAGACCTGCAGGTGCCTTTTGTACTCTCACTGCTGGAAGATGACAATCACACTCATTAAAGGCAACACAAAGCGTTGCCAATGACATGTTTCCTGTCAGCCAAATACAGCCAAGGCCTATTATGATTTTATCTGAGAGAAATTGATTTAATCAGCAGTCTAAGATTTAACCTATTGTTAATAATGCAATTTAAAGCTTTTCTCTGTTGCTTCTGACCAACCTAACTGGAATTTAAATGGGTAGAAGTGATGAGAACAAGCTCACAAGGGTCAGAGTTTATCTTCTCTGTCTGTGCCAGACTCTTTGATGTTCTATGTGAAGGACTAATCCTCACAATTCCAGAAACCACCCTGTGAACAAGAAATAATTTACCAAAGCTATTATGTCACATATTGCTGTCTTAATTTAGGTTTTACAGAAGTTTCATGTACTGTGAGCTTGAAACTTCTGAAAGAAGCATCAAACTGAAAACTGACAGGTTGTGTAAAGCTAATGTTACAGAAATATGCTGTAATAATGATCTATTCATTTACAGCTTGTTTTTAGTGTTGTCTTTTTTTCTTCTTCCTTTTTATCCAGCTTTATTCAATTAATTAAAAACTGCATTAGCTTTGTATTTGTGGGGAAAAAATGTTTTCAGTGATTTTTTTTAAAAAATTTAATTCACTGTAGTTACAAGAAGTACATTTAAAATAACACTATAATGACAATTAAAAAAGAAGATATTGATTTCTTGTAATGGACTTATTCTACTGTCAGTTGCTGCCGCTTCGTAGTACAAACACACTTCATGAAAGAGCTGAACCAATCATCATAAATTCTGGTAATGACCTGCAAATTTAGTATTAAATATAATAAAATGAGATTGAGTATGAGAACTAGTAATAGAATAAAGATTTTCTTACTCAACATATCTATTCTCCTTTAGTCTCTGACCACACACCTGCTTCTTTGGGTTGCATTCTGCCTCCCTCATATTCAAACAGTATTTGATGGGTAAAAAAGAAACAAACAACCCAAACAACTGGAAAAGAAACTTAGTCTGTGTTCCTGTTAAGGAACACAGGATCCTGACGGGAAGAGTTGAGAGAGTGGGTTCACAGATCTGTTAGGGAGGATGTGCCATGCCCACAGGACAGCATGGTTAGCCAAACCACAAAGGCATTCAGAGACCTAAATTCACAAATAGAAGACTCTTAAATTTTCACAGTCAGCCTGAATATGTGAACCTAGTGACCATGGGGGGAAGATGTTATGTAGGAGAAGAAAGTGGCTTTGGGAACTGAGGGAGTAATCTGTGTGTGAAGGAGAAGTGAGGATGAAATTATTACTTTAACCAACACTGCAGAAGACAAAAATCTTCTGATTACTGACAGAAAATTGTGATTTTGCTCCCAAATTGCTGTTACTCCATGTTTTTCTCTGGTTGGGCTACAGCTCCTGTGAGCTGATAAACATAATCTCTAGCATCTCTGACACTTCTGTGGAGGAAGAGCAGGTGTATAATTCAGCCCAGGATCTCAACAACACACAAGGCAAGCTCTCAGATTTCAATCGCAGTGCTAAAGCAGTGCTTTTCAGCCCCAAAACTGTCACCTGCTGGGTGGAATGAGTCCAATATCTTCCAAGATATTTCACAATGGGGAAAAAAATATCCATTCTTAGTATCTGAGCTAGGAGTTCAGTTTTGTCTTGCTAAGTTTTATGTTAGAGCAGAAGAGTAGAGGTAGTGTCATGATGACAAGTTAGGATACATGATTGGAAAGGTAGGCTTTTCATTCTTCAGCAGTAAAATGGAAATTGAAAATGTAGCATAGGTTGTTTTTCCCTGGGGAGGCTATACTGGGAGTGCACTTTGCAACAGAGAGAGAATGGTGTATACCCCGTAAAGGAGATATTGGAGAGCTAGTAATAGGGAGAGGAAACAGCAGAGAACTGTAAAAGCTACAAAAGAAAATGACTTTGCAAGTGCATTACCTGCAGTGACATTGTCAAAACAAGGCTGTTTCTGCAAGACAGCTGAATAAAAATCTTACTAAAAGGGTGGAATGGCAGTGTCACTGCAATGGAAGTCAAAATGAGACAGCTTTAGCAAGGATCCAGAGAAAAAAAATTACACTAAATCTCTGGGTGAATTTAGAGGTGAAGAGAAACAAGACAAATGTCTAATAATGGATTGGTGGAATCTCTAGTAAGCTCTGAGGAGTAAAAGGTCTTCATAGTAGCTGTAGCTTAAAGGAAACTGAGACCATACATATTCAAATATTGGGAATAAAAGGAAGCTATTTATTGACTTATCAAAGAAATTTTCTATACAAGTGTTTTAATTATAATTAAAGTTATACCTTAGAAATAGTTTCTGATGACAGAGTAAGTATGGATCTTCATTACATTTTAGATAATGCTTAGATACAAACATTTTCAGCAAAGTATTTTTATGTCACTGTTTAGACATGCAAAAGTTACTGCAGAATAGCCAGTTGACATGAATCATCTGAGCTGTGGTGATAGTCCAGGGTGACTTTTAAAAGAGCAAATGCAGTCATATGACTTAGTTCAGTACTTCTTTGCCATATGCTAAGTAAATTTGATTTGCCTTGTGTGAACTTGAAGGTGCCTATATAGATAGTTACCCATTTGTAGGGTGTTTAATGGTGTGAACTTTCAGTGTGAAATCATACAAGAAGATCAGAATAACTCTTTTAATCCAGTAAGTGACCTTTAATACTGCCAGTGTCACAATGATCAGTTAAATTATAGTGAAAATGAAGACATCCTTCTACCATTGCTACTGATTTTTATGATTTTTTCCTATATTATTTGTAAAGTAGTGACCCATTTTTTATTATCATGCTAGTTCTATCCTACTATGAATCTTACAATAGTTGCTGCTTCCTCTTGAAAATTCTGAAAAGCTTAATCCCTAATTGTGTTAGAAATTGCTAATGATTCATGAATATTAAATCCAAACAAACCACCTGGTTTTGATTGTTTCCTAATCCTTCTTAAAATCAGAGGCCCATTTTCAGTGGCCTTTGCAACAGAACTCTGCAATTAGAAATCCACACAAGCTTCCCTCTTTGTCATCAAGCTGTGTGTGTCTGCTCAAAGAAAATTGCTACAGCTGTCATCTTAAGTGCAATGACAAAGATGTTTCTCTGCATATTTGGTTTCAACTAGTTTGCTCAATTCAGTATGACTTCACCAGCATGACAAGTTATACAAGTGTTTCCAGAGAGTAAGAAAGACGAGCTGTCAGGTGTTTAATGTGGATTAACCCAACATGGCCTAACACATCGTGCCTGAGTTCTGCCCTGTGGTTATTAGACAGCAATACTCTTTCCAGCATCAGAGGCAGGCTGCTACATAACATGTTGATGTTTTCGCTTTCACTCAAGCTTATATACAATCTTACTTCATTATTTCTGATGAATAATCTGGTAATGACACTGTAGGATTTTAGATATGTGATTTGAGATAACATTGGTCTCCCTTTTTGTTTATCAGAGCTGAAGATATGTTCCCAAACCACCTGTGATTTCTCAGGTTATGTCTACAACTCTTTCCCCTCTGAATTGCCACCACAGTCAATACCTGAAGCAATTCAGTAACTCGTTGGGAAACAACCCTGAGAGTGGAAAAGGACTGACACTCCCAGCTATCACAGCTTCCCTTTCCAGAAATCCGAAGGATTTGGGCCAATTGTTACTAAACTTGCTGCGAACTGAGTACTGATTTGAAAAGTTCAACCTATGGAAATACAATGAGAGATTTTGGCATTTTCAGTGATGCTCTGCTCACCCAGAAACAACTAAAGCAAATAGGAAATTTAGACTGCCAAGGATATATTCAAAACAGGTGGAAGAGTCTGGGCTGGCCACCTGAGTGGCAGGGCTTTTCATTAAAACTGATAATTTGCACGTTGAAAGTTTCCTCTGTGTTCAGAACTGTTACCTATTGCTGCCATTGACGGACCCAATGAAACAATACTGAATGTTGCTGTCATTGCTAGCAGAAAAATCATATTGAGAACCTTCTGAAAATCAGTGCATCACATATGCTTTAACCAAGAGTCCTGAATTGATCCTGAAAAGGAAAATCTGGATCTACAATTCTCCTTACAATTCTTTGGTTTACTAGTCGAGCAATGGATGTACTGTTTCCATAA
>VZRN01005166.1:439783-546452 GCA_013397935.1 Dasyornis broadbenti | reverse complement strand
AAAAAAAAAAAAAAGGCAGCAGTGCTTACAGAATGCTCTTAAACAGATCAAAAGAAAGAATGAGTTTTCAAAGAACCTTGTTCTGACACCTCCAATCCATCACATCTGTATTATACTGATAATCTCCTCTTTTTAATCAGAGATGCTCAGGAGAAGAACGAGGACCCTGTGAATGTATGGATGAATCAGCGTCTGATTAGCTGTCTTCATAGAACCATTTTCTGTGTTTATTTAGAGAAAGTGAAATTCAAAACTTTGAGTGATAATGATAATTAGTCCATACTTTTTTCCTAAGAGAAACACTGTTTTAAATTTTTCCTCTGAAGTACTACAGTTAAAAGCATTTCAGTTCATACAACAAACACACAGATCCAGGTGAACTACACTTTAGGAATCCAGAGATCTAAAGCCAGCTTATAAGATGTAAGATGCTGCACACCTGGAAAAATGAAATGTAAGTTGATTTCCAAAGTGTTATCTGGCAAATAATTGCTAAATAAAGAGCAAATGTCCTAAAAACAACAATATTGATTTTTTTCAGAAGCTCTTATTACCCACCTGTCCTTTAGCTCTTTATTTTCCCACCAGCTCTAAAGCAATCATATTGTTGTTTGGAACTAGTTAAACCTTTGCAGAATGCAGGATTTTGTGTAGAGCTCGTATCCTGGAAGGAAACATCCCACTGCTAAGGCACTGCTTCTGGAGTGAATACCAAACTTCATTTCCATTCATTTCTGCAGCTACTTTTGCCTCCTTTCATTCAGCTTTTGCTTCAGGAGCTGCGTGCTTTGCTGCCTGGACTTCTGCCACTGCAGTCCTCAGTGTCCCCACATCCCCACCCGAACACCGCAGCAATGTTCACACTCCCCTCTTCCAGCATCACGGAAGCTGCTGGCTTGAGCTCTGCACCACAATGATTTTAGGGCAGCACGGAATATGGTACCAGGTATGCACTAATCCGAAATAGCCTGTGGGTACAGCTGTTTGGGGTACATCCTGCCAATCTCCTAAGGACTGACTGCATTTCAGGGGAGCCACCACACCCCCTCATTACACCTCACCATTATTGCTACCCTCAGTCTGAAGCAGTCAGTTACAGCTCTGCTCACCACTGTCTCATTACCAGCCCGCCTTTGATGCTCTAGAGGTGGGAGGGGATATCTGTCCTTTGTGAGAACAAATGAGCTGCAGTTACACAAAAATGTAACAGCTTGTGGAAATACTGGTTTGAACCAATAATCTTAAAGATTTGCACGTGTTACAATTCCCATCGTGTCACACAGGCCTCTCCCTGCATGCAAAATCCTAGTGTATGAAAGGGACAGCCATGCAACATTGTGTGTTCCAGAGGAAATCCTGGATATTAGCATGTTTCATGGATCACATTCTATGCTAACATTTGGCCTCTTATAAGTCAAGTCTAATCAGATACAGCTGAGTAAAGGTGAATGTGATCATCTTATTATATTAGGTCTTTGTAACACATTTACATATACCCATGTATACATTTAAATGTATATATTTATCAAATAATTTCTATCAGCCCACTGCACTTAATCTTTATCCTCCAATACCACCACCTCCACCAGGACCATACATTCTTTGCTTTGGTAGGTGTCTCTGAAGGGGTTCAGGAAAAAAACCCACAATGGAGCATAGAATTTCCTTATTTTCACTACCTCTCCATGCAGATGCCAAGGTGGTGTGTCAATTCCTCATTTGTCTGGAGGTGCAGGTGGGAATATGCTTAATTACTGTAAATTCATTCATCTGTCTTACTGATCCCTCCATCTGCATGCTGTCAGCCTTCTACTTCAAAGTTAGTGGTATAATCCTTGCTCTCAGCACCTACCTTGTCCCACATGGTGCCACATGAAGATACAAGGATGTAGGTGACATTTGCTGGTCAGGTTTGCTGTATTGTCACGCTGGTGTGTCTTACATCAGTGATGTGGTGAAGAATTTAAGAAAAAAGAGAAAGCCTTGTATTAACGTACTTGTGATTGCCACTTGGGATGTAATTGTCCCCTTTCTTGGTACAGCTGACAATAATTATACAGCTGTGAACTCAAATACAGACATAGGCTGAGGGACGGATGTACATTGAAGGACTGATGTGCATGTGAACATGCCTGGTATTGGTTCAGTAATGCAAACCTTGATGAGTACATTTCTTCAACTGCTAAACTGGTGTGGTCGGGCACTTCTTATTTTGAAAGTCGTTTGGTAAGACCTTGTTTTAGAAAAACAATTAAAGACCACCATTTATAACAATCTGATGCAATATTTTCTGTTGCTGTGGCCACAAAACAATGCATGCATACACCAATTTGTGGGGAAACTGTCTAAATTACCAAAGGCTTTAATAAACAAGCTAACAATTGATGTTTGAGGGCATGTAGCCTTGTGAATGAAAATAATAATGAATCCACATTGAAATCTCTGCACTAAATTGCAGGTTCAAATGTTTTAGCTTTTAAACCTCTGACTGCTTGTTTTGTTGACTACCATCAAAATATTGGCACTTGTGCCTGTTATAAATTGTGCCCACAAAACTGTAGTGTCTCTTCCTCTCTTTTTAAAACAGGCACTGAATGTAATTATAGGTGTTGCTCTTCAGTAAAACAGCAATAAGTAACCATTTTTGATGAAGCATCTCAAGCTATGCGAATGTTGTTCACTCATCTGTGTACCAAATAACCATTTTAATCAACATTAACTTTCATTTCACTGGTAACATTTATTTTTATTTTTGTGTTTCAGTGTTCACTGAACAGACAAGCTGGCTGTATTAATTATAATCCCTAACGACTAATAGCAGCTGCTCTGAGAAGTGGCTGAGCACTCTGGGTTGGTCTAGTGTGGAGAAAAGGAGACTGAGTGGAGACCTCATTGCTCTCTACAGCTTCCTGAGGAAGGGAAGTGGAGAGGGAGGTGCTGAACATTTTTCCTTGGTATCCAGTGATGGGACACATGGAAATGGTTCAAAGTTGTGCCAGGACAGGTTTAGGCTGGACATTAGGAAGCATTCCGTTACCAAGAGGAACACTGAAACAGGCTTGCTTGAGAGGTGATCGGTGTCCCACGCCTGTCAGTGTTTAAGAGGCATTTAAACAATGCCCTTAATAACATGCTTAATAACATGCTTAATAACATGCTTAATAACATTCACGGTTGGTCAGCCCTGAAGTGGTCAGGCAGTTGGACTAGATGATCATTGTAGGTCTCTTCCAACAGAACTTTTCAGTTTTATTCTATTCTACTCTAGTCTAACATTTCTGACCAATAGGAACTGTTGCTCTTGCCTTTACCAGTCAACTTCACTTCTTACGATCTTTTGGAAAGCAGAAGTTCAAAAATATAGCTGGGATGAAAAGCTTGGAGATGAGCCAAAATTAGTGAGTGATTGGGTCCTGGCTGAGTCGTAGTCTCCCACACGCTGGTGCATTCTCAGTGACAAGTCGTCTCTTTATTGGTTTCTTTATTGCAAAATGGAGACAGCAAGTGAAGTCACAAACAATAGCCCAACCTGAACAAAATTTAAAAACTACACAGGCTTTAGTCTTCAGATTGTTGCTCTCTTTTCTATATGTTCTGAGAGGTGAATACAAAGGTGAAAAAGGCACTAAGAAGATTCTTTACCTCCCTTCAGATCTCAGCAAGAACAGGGAAAAGGAAACAGCAATTAAATATGGGTAAAAGCCATGGGAAAAGCCATATTCATTTAGTTGCTACAAAAGGATAAATCTAAAAGAGGGACTGGGTCAGGGTAAAAAATGTTGTGTGTGTTCAGCTAGTTTTGAAGACTTCTAACAAAAAGTATGGCCAAACATCTGGTTCAGAAAAGTACAAAATAGTGCCACTGTATTATACCTTAAAAATACGTATGTGCACAATTTCTGCTGTGAAAGTGAATTATTAAGTCTATACTTTCCATGATAACCTTAGACCTAAGAATCTTTATTACTGAATGCTATCAGTAGAAGAAATGTAGAATAGGACCTCCTGGTTAAATGACTGAGCTTTAAGATCAGACATGGCCATACAAGTACCTGCACTGGACCTACCCTATGGCTTCTGGTATAGAACTGTCCTCAGTGGCAATGCCCATGTGAGGTTCCAGCACTATAAGTCTTCATTAATAGATTTACTGTGCATGTGTTTACTCTGCTTGCCCCTTTCCTGTCACCATAGGTAGGGACCATTCAATCCACACTGCATGTGGATTAGTTTTCAGATGCATAGGCAACAGATTTTATGGGTTACCATTAAATGTAACCTATTGAAATCATAAACTAAAAATTCAGCTGCATAAATCTGTAAAGCTTCATCAGTTTATACTGGCTAACACCAGCTGAAGATTGAATTTATATTAACTGAAAGAAGAAATAGAGTTAATAAAAATCTGAGAAAAAAATCTGGAATCTCTAATGACACTGGGAAACTGGAAGGTTTATTTTAACACCCTATCTATTAATAAGAAAATATTGCACAAGCTAGATAATATTTGCTAAGCTAAGAGGATTAAAGAGAAGGAAATACTGGATTCATGCATTCACGGAATACTACAGAACAGGGAAAACTAGAATACAAGTAGAGAGCAAATGAACTATTGGAATAGGCTAAAAATCTCTATTAGGCTGATGGACACCACTTCTGAATCACTCTTCTCAGATGTGTCCTCCTACTTACAAATAAAGAGATCTGTATTTCTGTCTTCTGTGTTGTACTTTAGATATGCAACTGAAAATCAGAAAAGCTTGGGTGAGCACAGAAATAATAGGGAGGCATTAAAAAAAGTGGAAAAAATTACAAATATTATTTGTTGACCCTGCCTGGAAATCAGGTGCCCACCAAAACTCTTTATCATTGCCCTCCTCAGCTGGGCAGCCGAGAAAAAACATAATGAAAGACTCATGGGTTGAGATAAGGGCAGGGAGAGCTCAGTCACCTGTGGCCATCTTAGGCAAAGTAGACTCCACTTGGGGATATTAGTTTCATTTATTACCAATCAAATCAGAGTAAAGAGAACTGTATTAGATACAAATGTTATCTCTTTATCCTAAATCAGCAGATTCAGTTCTGAGGCATGTTTGATCCTAAAATTCAGGATCATAAAATTCATAATATCATGAATATATATGATATCTATTCATGATATCTATTCTTAAAATTACCTAATGAAGGGGATTTTTACTCCTTAGGAAATTATATGTAGTAATTGTCTGCCTAATAATAATAAAAATAATAAAATAGTAATAAAAAACTAAACAAAGAAAGACCCACAAACGCCACAAACTGGTTTTTATTCTTTTTTGTACCCCTTTAAAAATTTTGTCATAGTTTCTTTTTTATTTCCAAAATAAGCTCTTCTGCACTTTCATGCAATATTAGTTTCGAGAAAGTCAGACTGAGAATAATTCAAACTCATTGATTTCTGTGGAAACTATATTCATTCTCTTATGTCAAAGTCCTGGAAGACTGAATGCAACTATTTCAACGAATAATTTGTTCTGGCAAAGAGACCTTCAGCCTTCAGATAAGCACAAATATAGATTCTGTCTCACAGAGTAAAATGCACTGGAAAAGACAGCTCTGCTCTTGCAGAATCATGTTCCCTGTATGGGTATTTGCTGTTCAGAATTCAGAAGCACTTTCTCATGAATAGACTCTGGATTTAAACCTAATTCACTGATTCTCTTACCTTGGTTCTGAGAATGATTATAGAAAGAGAACAAAACTCATAAAAAACACAAAGGGGATGTATTAATTTATTTTTTATTCTATCCCAACAGAAATTTTATGCAGTAGTTTCTCAGTTCAGGAAAATAACATAATTCAAATCCTTTCTCTAAAATCTACAGTTGCAAAATGTCAATCTAAGAATTTTTAGGCAATTTTAAATGAATGCTATTGAAGTGACTATTCAGCAGAAGAAGAATAGACATTTTAATTTCAGTTTTAGTAGGAGTGGAACATAAACAAGGCTCTCTTTCAGTATTTTCCAACAACATTCTTTTAATCTGTATTGCATTAATATTGTGTGAGCTAGTAGTCTAGACTAGGCGGCAGTATATAAAAGAAACTAAATTATGCTGTGGCTACAATCAAACCTGATTAAGTAATGCTTCTGCATAGCATAATTTCACCACACTTGGAAAGAACAGCTAAAAATACGTCTGTTGAGAGAAGCTCTCTATTGTAACTCTTGAGGCGATCTGGTATTTAGTAATGAGGGTTCCAGCTTCCAAGGATAACTTCAGTTCCTCATATGAGAGTCTCCAGCAGATCAATGGTAAAATGGTCCCCTCCTAATGTCCAAAGGGTGCACTAGGAGAGAAAAGTGCCCAGGTGCCAAAGATTCTGGGATCGCAAGATGATCTAATGTCCTTTGGAGATTATTCATGAATCCAAGTTAAAGCTCAGTCACTCAAACCACTTTGGCTATCTGGAGCAGGAACATTGAATCAGAAACCTATATGAACTCCCAAGCAGTCCCAGCCTATAGGCTGTTTCCAGCCAACACTGTGGGGAATAGTCTCCTGCACAGAACAAAAACATCTGTAGAGATCATTTTCCCGCATCTTCTCCCCCGTGCCTGAACCACAAAGGATATGATATTACTGTCCCGGGCAAGGAGCCTACGGTTTTGAGCTCATGCCAGAGAGGCTTACTCTTTTCATTTGGAAGATACTCGGCTCAAACTCAATTTATCAACTAAAATTGCGCAGTCGTTGAGTGAATCTGGAATAAATGTACATTTCTTATCCACATAATTTACGGCTTATCTGGTATTCTCTGCTCTTAGTGTTTTCCTACCATGCTCAATTAGATCTCTTCTACCACCCACTTTGAAAGTGTCTGTCTTCCAGAAGTGTATGAAAACTTCTATACAAAACCCATAAACTCTGTATGCCCAAGGTATTTTTTTTCAGAATGGCCATAAAAGCTCACTCAAATAAATAAAATATAATTTATAAAAATGCTTGGAGAGCAATATTTATTTATTTATTTAATATGTAGTTATTTAAAATGAATTGTGCCTATATTGGTATTTAGCCTGCAGCACTTAAACAGCATTTAAACAATTCCATGTTCCCACAGAATTAAATGCATCTTCTACCATTAATTATAGTAACAGTGATTGATTCTATGCCCTCAGTGCCTGTGGGAATACTCCCAGGTAATTTTACAGGATGTGGTACTGAGGCTCAAATTTACTCTTCAGCAAAATGACCAGTTCCAGAGTTGTGAGTGATCAATTACAGGAATGTCAGCACGCTCTTGTTGCACCACTGAAATAAAGGTGACTTTCCCATGTCCTATTAAAGGGGAGGATGAAATCTCTGTGCTTGTGTACTTCACAGAATACAAAACTAAATTAAGCATGTACAACTATTCCTATTCATCACATGGGACTAGCTCTGGCTATAATGAATGCAGTCCCACACCTGTAAATAACTCAGGGCGAATTCAGAGGTTACTAGAGGCTCCTCTGAAAATGCATTTCATAACAGTGTTTCAGTCACTGAGGTCTAGTTTTGCTGCCCTTCTTAATGAACAGCAAATTTTCCTAAGTAGCATCCATGGGACAGCAAAGTAAGACACTACAGAGTGGTGTAACTGAAGACAAACACAGACATTTTCTTTTGATTTGGGCAACAGGGGTAGCAACCAGTTCTGTAGTAAAACAGGTATATTTACCTCTCATTTTTTTTTGCTATGGTACTAGTATTCATAAATAAGGGAATCATTGTTCAGTCTTCTGTGCTGACAACTATTACAAAAAACCCAGAAGATACTTAATAGAGAATTATAACAATATTTATGGCAAATACATTATTGTTAAATCGATCAGAATGCCAGCAGGCTGAATTATTGATTGTTATAACTTTGTTTTCAGGCAAGTTATACCTTTTAAAAGTTATCACCTTTTTTAAAAAGCTAGCTATTAATAATTGTTATATTAAGATGTTTCTAGAAATAATACATTTCTAGTGTATTACTGTGATATAAGCTAAACTATTTTTGCTAGGATTCTCGAAACTAAAATAGTTCAGTGACCAAGAAAACCCAAACTGACATCTCAGTAAATCTCAATAGATTTACCTTAGAGTTACTAATAGAGCTACTTTTCTGAATTTCTATCTCAAATTCCGTTCACTATGAATCCTGTTCCATTCTTAACACTTCTACCAAAACATTGCACAATGGTCCTCGTGTGGAATCTTAATTCTTGTATTTGTTACTAGCTACTTTTTGAAAGGTATTCAGTAGCCCAAACAAGCAGGGTGATCTCTAGATGGACTTTTTGAAAGAACTTAGGTTTAAAAAATCCTCATCTATTTGAAAAGCATGATAGATATTTCAATCAAAAAATTTAGTAGGCATTAGCCTCTTTGTACTTTGGATGAGTATTACCTTGTGCTTGGTACTGTGAATTTAAGTGGAAATTAAATTCTCAATAGGAGGCCATAACTGTTACCGCAGGGTATTATTTTTAACACAATAAATGATATCTTTTGATAAACACCTAGGTTATAGGTTATCACAATTCTATTTCACACTCTTTTACTGTGTACCACAGACTTGCTTCAATATGGAAACTACGGTCTGCTTCCAAAGAACAGCAGGGAAATTCCATGAAAACTGCAATTATAATAACTATAAAGAATTAAAATAGCTCTTGGGCACTTTTTATTATTGTCGTTTTCAGTTGTCAAGGGGAAAAGCTGAACAAAGAAAAAGAAAGATGTGCTCCCAGCAATAGGGAAAGCATTTAAAAGGATCCTGTAAACAAGCTGACAATAATTCATTCAGGGTTACGCATTTATAAGTGAAAAAACCCAAAAAGTATGTTTGAAAACAACGTAAGGCAGGGCAGTAAGAGGTCTCCAGTTTGAAATGTCCTGTGGGAACTGCAAAGCAACTTGTATAAGTAAACCATTACTATGATTAACTAATGGTAGCTGAAAAGACAGACTTAGAGGTGGAAGAAAAGTAGATACTCTGCTATTAAGAGCCACATTGCCATGTGAAGAGAGAATGTTTCTCTTGCCATGAAAAGACCCAAAACTGCTGGATTTTTAAATGTTAAATAAAATTGATGGACTTTCTTCTCATGGACTCTACCAGCTGCTTCTTATTCCAATGAAAATTACTAGAAGCAGTGAGACAGGCAATTAAAGACTTGTGGTTCCTTTATCTTAGAGGTTATCTCCAATAAAACCTGAGGCTGTTTTGCACAAACCACTAAGAGTCATTCTCTCTGGACCTGTAATGACAAGATCTGGAGACACAGAAGTAACATTTCAAATGGTCTGCTTTGAAAAAAAAGATTAGGGGAGAGCTCTTACTCTGCATGTGAGACAGGCAGAACAGTACTTCAATGGAGCTATGGCCACTGCACCAAAATAGCATGAGCTGGTCAGTGTGGCATCAGGCAGGACAGAAGAATAAAGGCTGCCTTCTCTACCTAAATATCTATTGCTGCTGTATCAAGTCAAATAAAAGGACAACAACTGAAAATCTGCAACCAAAAGATCAAGCTTTTGGGGACTGCTTAGAGAAACTTTCAACACAGAGAATTGTGTATATCTAATCTACCAAGTCAAATGGATTTGCAGGAGAGATCAGGAAAAGTTCAGTTTAAACCCAAATGAGAACAAAAAGTATGGTTCCTTCCCTCCAAATCATTACTAGATCAGAAACCTTCCCTAAGGATATTCTTGCCTTACTTCAAATGTACTATGCCTTCCATTTCGAGGTCCTCTCTGCTGAGGGAGCACCATCATCTTTCTCTGGCCAGCCCAGCTCCACACTGAGCACCCTCTCAGCCCGTGATCTTTTCCTGGAACTTCCCCTCACACTCTTCCTAGTTATTGCTTGCAAAAACCTTTTCAGATCTTGTGTTTCACATCAGTGTCCTTCCAAACTGTGAGTGTGGTCCCCATGAAGACTTGTCAGTGTCTGCCAGATGCTCCATCATTCCAAAACGTGCTCTTCTGGTAGTGTTGCCACAGCACTGAGAGCAGTTGTAGGTAACCCACATGGACATGAGGTTTGGAGAGACTCCCAGGCTAGATTTGTGCTGTTAAGGTCCCCATCAAGACAAGATTCAAGTGGTCCTCATCTTTCACATCCAGGTTTCTATAAAGGGTAAGAATAGAAAAGGTGGTGTGAGGTACTTCAGAAAAAGATTTTAACATATGCGGTGAAGATCAGGGCTGCACAAGGCTTTGGTGCTGTGCACTGATGTGCACAGCGGAAGGTCAAGAGGCAATAGACACAGTATTGACTAAGAACAAGGAAGAATTTTCACAATGAGAGTAGTTAAGTCCTGGAAGATGTAACCCAAAAAGTCTGTCAAGTCTATTGGAGAGACACAAGCACAATGGACAAGGCCTTGAGCATCTTGATCAGCTTTCAAGTTAGCTCTGCTCTGAGTATGTCCTGCTCTATGTGACCTTCAGAGGTCCCTTTTTCCAGGCTTAATTATTTCTGATTGTACAGCTCATTGGACAGCTGATTTCCTGATTCGTTTTTCCAAAGAACCAATGATTCCAACTGATAGCTAGAAGAATTCCCAGAATCACAATTCTTGAAAGATCTTTCTTTACTAAAAGAGAATTTGGAGAAAAGGCATGTAAAATAAAAAGTAAATGCCACACTTTTTTTTCTCTCACTGGAGTCACTGGCAAAATAAAGGCATAACAAGAACTCCTTTTGTTTTTAATAAGATGTTACAAATAGCTTTTCACAAAAATCTTGTACTTCACAAAAATCACAGAAATATACTGGGAATGAAAATATAAAAATTCAGCCTTTCATCCAGGCTGAAAGTGCTGCTATACTTTGCAAAGTTTTGGCAGACAACTGAATGGAAAGTGATTGTACAAGAAATTTTTATTATGGTTACGCAGTGACTCTTTCTTTTCAAATATAATCAGATGGGACTCAAGAAAGATGTCTTTCTCCTCCTAACTGCCAGCTCTGCAAACTCTCCTGAAAGTCCAAGAGGCTTCTTAGTAAAATGTTGCAAATAATAGAGATTCTGACTGAGTTTTTCAGGGCAGTGTGGTGGTTTTTCTGCTCAGACCCCACTGGTTTTAGCAGATGACATTCTTAGAAGAGAGCTCTTTCCTTCACCTACTTTACCTCATTTAACTGTTCATTTCATACTGTATCAGGCAAAAGAGACTGTAGCTGTCTTAGAGAGCCAATGACTTTATGGCACTACATGAAGCACAAACCTAATCAAAGCATACATTTATCACTATGCTTTTAACCACCAGCAGTAATGAACCAAACAATATCTCCCTTTCGCACATTCTCAGTTCTCATTTGATGAAATCCGGTCACAGTTTGATTTACAAAGACCAAACTGAAAGACATGTTAACAATTTAACACCCTAGATCAGGGAAATGTAAAATTAATATATTTGCATACGTCCTGCTTAAGGAATTTTGACCACCTCACAGTTAGAAGTACTCCAGTGCTACTAAACATGTGATTCAGTGTGAAGACAAGGAACAAATAAGTTGATAAGTATCACCTTTTCCATGTAATCTTTGTGTGAATTGCATTTAAGCTAACAGTTGAGTCACACTCTACAATCATTCCCCTAATTCTAAAGTAGTCTGGGGATTCAGTTGGCACAAGAAACCTAGAGGCACACAATTAAGTTTGAATAATGGCACCTTCTTACATCAACATAGCTCATTATTTAATACTATCAGAAAATCAGCTTTAATTACACCTGAGTAGCTAACAACAAATATCATAGATTTTTTTCCCCTTTCTTTCTATTATGTCTGCTAAGGGCCCCTTACTTTTCAAGTGTGTACACATACTGCCTGAACAATGCAGTTTCCCTGACTGTACCTATAACCTGATTTAGTTATATTTGTGCTTTATATCAACTGGGAAATAAATGAGAGTAAACCTAGTTGTGAATTCCTGCATATGAACATTGGAATTATCTGAATGGCTAGCAAACTTCCTTATACACGGCTGACAACCTTACTTCAACAGGATGGGGAAAAGACAGGCTTGCCAAGGCAAAGGTTTTCTTGCTGTTTATTCAGTGCAATTAACAGAAAGTAGAGACATTGCCCTACACTGTGGGATATGATAATTACACAGAGCTTCAGCTGGAAGACCTTTCTGTTGGACAGCTCAGGTTCCACTAACAAACTCTAGAGTGTGCTTGAGCCAACTTTAATCACTTAAAGTTCCCTGGACCAAAACAGGAGTGTTGTGCATGTATACAGCCCGAGGAGGAAAGATCAGACACCTCCAGAGGGCAAGTCAGATCACTACAGTGTGAACAACTGCGAGACGTGGTGTGACTGTGACAGTGTGGTGAGTAGCTGGAGCAGTCCATCTCTCTTTAGTAGCTATAGAAGGAGCTCCAGGACCACATTAGGTTAGACCTCTATGTTTTACACCACTCACAGTGTGTGAAAGAATCTTATCCTGACAATATAGCCTTGTGCATGCACAGCTGCTACAAGTGTTCTATAGAACAGTGATCTTCCTCCTCTGTTGTCCAGACCCAGAAATGGGAAAGGGAAGTACACACTTCTCATATTGTAACCGATCACATCAACTCAGTTATTTTGGTCTACTAATAAAAAATATATGGAAATTACTCAGTGTGGCAAAGAGAAGGCTCCAGGGACACCTGACTGCAACCTTTCAGTACTT
The DNA here is from genome assembly GCA_013397935.1 of Dasyornis broadbenti. NCBI lineage: Eukaryota > Metazoa > Chordata > Aves > Passeriformes > Dasyornithidae > Dasyornis > Dasyornis broadbenti. The sequence continues at coordinate 533,743 of VZRN01005166.1, read as the reverse complement.
AAAAGAGGCTACAAGAAAAATAGAACTTTCTAGCAGGGCCTGTTGCAATAAGACAAGGGATAATGGTTTTAAACTGCAGTAGGGTCAATACAAAATACATACAAGGAAGAAGTTTTTTACAGTGGGTATGATGACACTGGCACAGGTTTGTCCAGAGAGGTGGCAGATGCACCATCCCTAGAAACATTCAAGGTTGGGTTGGATGGGGCTCCATGCAGCCTGAACTAGTTGAAGATGTCCTTGCTCAACGCAGGAGGATTGGACTAGATGGTCTTTAAACTCAAATCATTGTATGATTCTAGAAGCAAGGGACACTTTCTCACTAATGAATGTTTTCTTGGGTGTCACTCCATTGAACAGGACCAAACAGAGTGTTTCATGCTTCCTCATTCCACATAAAAAGTGCCAGTGGGTGAGAACACTCCAAAATTAGAAGCCTCAATTCCATATCTGCCCTAGACAGTGTGAATCAATTAATCATCTCTTTTTAGAGCCTGGTACCATTCACAGAATAGCACAACCTTTGTGATTTACTGTACAGTTCTTTGTTTTGTTTTTCAGTAGGAAATTACCTACTGCAAATATTTTGAAAATCAGAAGAAAGCATTGATTTTGTCTTAAGCTGTAAAATATTGGCAAAAAATTGTGACAGGAGCCACTGCTGCATTTGAGTTCCTAGAGTCCATATTAAAGTCTGTTACATTACTACAGCCTAAAGAGTCTAGAGAACTATACTAAAAGAAATCTCCCATTTTTATATCCTTGAAACTAACACAGGTCAATTTTACCCTAGAAACAGATTGAATATTACACTGCTGAGTTGGTTTAAAAATTTTTTTGTTGCAAATTGTTGCGGAAATCTAGCTGACATATCTATCAGGTGTCAAAGGGCATGCAGGTAAATGGAGGTGACCACACTTTTTCTTGATATCTTAGGCAAGTCTACAAAGAGTATGTTGTTCTGACAATGCTGCTTAATTTACCCTTAAACATTTTCATACAGTGGAATATAAAAGAGACCCTGCCAGACAAATATTTGTGAAAAAAATATTCATATTGCTTCATTGTCAGCCAAAAGAGAGATTACTAAGTTGTTGAAATCAGGCAAAACTCCCACTCATAACTCTTGGCTGGAAAATATGTATAGAATTGCTCGACTGAAAAAGGCTTGCTGTCAAACCAGCAGATGAACACAAGATTTCAATGAGATAAGGCACACACCTCTCTGAGCCTGTGTCTAGTGATATACTGATGGTATTATCAATGAGCCTATTGCTATTTTCTGCCTTTCAATTAATCTCTAAGCTTGTTAAATTTCTGATTAAACTAATAATTTCTCCTTCAAGAGTTAGGTTCTGGCTCTGGAATCCCACTCCAATGAATAAACCACAGCAAAATGAATAAAACCAACAAACCACGCCCCAACAGTCCTCAGACTGCAAGACATTAACCTCCAGTGATTTACAAAAAACTTTCTTACAGTCTCTGCCACTAAGCAGTCTAAGGTGAGCAATGGCACTCTCCAGACTAATCAGGGTGCAGGGAAATATACTGACTTATGGCTGAGCATGCACCTGTGTCTCTTGTTTTCTCTGAGAAGGACTCCCCAAACAGCTGCTCCGATTAGCAGCCAGTAACAAATGTAGGACTCTTACTTTCCACTCTGTTTTTAACTTTGCTGCTCTTTTACACGTTGTGCATATTAGTAGCTTGTTATTTTAATAGTTATCACATAAGAAAGAATGAAGTGTATCATGTGTTATGTGTTCTGTGCTTTTGAGGAAAAAAAAAAGAACTCTGTTTGCTTTGGCAACTGCAGCGCCAGTAATTTGTCTGAACAGGAGATGGTAATCTAACAGCATATGGCTGCAGATATAAATACAGATCTAGAATTATATGCAGACACACTATACATTAAAATGAGAAACATTTCATGGGCAGTTGGTCACAGTGGTAATTCCAAAATGCAGGATTTAGTTACCATTCTCAAGTATTTATCCCTTACTATTCACAGTATTTTGTACTCTCAAATCCTTATTGTAATCTAAATTTATCTGGAAGATGGCAGATGACCAGATTTATCCCTAATTCCTCAAGGCATGCCAAGAGCAGAATGAGACAAAACTATATGGTGTGACTGAAATATGCTTATGATTTATCTATGCCATTAGCTTTCAGTAGAGAGAAGAAAGTGATGAGACTCCATTAATGCCTTGGAAGAATTATGGCTTGAGGAATGTTATTTAAAGTTCTTCATAATTTGAGTCCTTGCTTACAAAGAAGCAAACTCTTATACACAGTGAAACAAGCAAGAGCAGTGGAGGTGCTTCAGACTTGGGCACTTCTGGAGTCAGAAGGTTTTGATGAACAATAATAACAATAGGAAGGCACCCAAGGGTGTTACATGTATTTCAAATTCAGCTCCTCTAACTTTAATTTATATAAAAATTAATTTTTCCCCACTACTTTCCTGAAAAAATGTCCTATTTTCCCATTCATAAACCTTTGAAATCTATGTGCTTCACCCTCACTTCTTCAAGTTTCCCTATTGCTGAGCTGTCAGGTTATTTCTGGTTTTTAGACTGATTGCTGCATTACCACACTAGGATGTGGATCAGCCTACACAATGGTGAATGTGGCTTCAAAAAACAAAACAACAAAGCAACTTCTCAGTTTCACTGATGAAATCTTCATTCCTTAAATATTTGGATATCAAAATATGGCTACCACCTGGGTGCACTCTGTTTGGGAGGTGTAGGTAGCAGTGTTTCATCGGGAAGACTGGAGAAAAAAAAACAACCAAACAAGATATTCAGAGTTGCTTGGAATAAGCAGCTGAGAAAAAAAAAAGGAAAAAAAAAAGAAAAAAAAAAGAGAAAAAATTAGAAGTGAGTTTTCTGTTCATGTTTGTCTGATTATTATCAGAACTGTTACTAGGACCATTACTGCTGTTTACTTGCTGCTGTGCTTAGGCAGTTTGGCTCATGGATGCAGTAATGAAGAATAGCCCTACAAGTGTGAAAACACATTCCTGACTCAATTTACCATTAAGCATAATCTCAAGTACTACTGAGACATACATTATTTCAATTATACCAAAGGGAAAAAAACAACCCCAAACCTTAGATTTTCACAGCATGCAATTTAATCATCCTATGCCATTTTAAAATGCTTTTAAGTGTCTTGCAGGTCAAACAGCACAAGTATCTACAGAAGCCATCAGTAACTGATACTTTAACAGGTGTTGTCTAACTGATAAAATTTTATCTTGAACCAAGAACCAACTCTAATTTCAATAGGAATTATAAGGAGTTAAAAGCATTCAGTAATTCCAATTATCAAGATCAAACAACAAAATGGAAAGGAAATTATATACAAAGATAAAAATGCTTTTCTATTATGAATCTTTTGCTAAAATAACTAAACTGATCCTGATAATGAATAGTAGTTTATCATTTGTTGCCAAGGGATTTTTTGCTTCCTTATGTTATTTTGCAGATACAAGAATTTAGTCACTAATGCAATAATATGGAAGAGTATGAATTAGCTTTCAAACCTATGATGCATGTCAGAGTGTTCTGTCATTATTTTTAATCAGATGGTTTTAAGAGAAAGAAGCAAAACTTGAGTTGCAATTCTTGCTTTATCACTGCTGAAGCATGAGGTGATTTTTTATAAGCCTGACTTGCCAATCTGACCTTGAAAACAATTTTATACATTAACCCTCTGTTGACAAAAGAAATACTGTTCTAGTAGAAAGGCAAGTCTTGACTTTTCTTTACAAAAAGGAAACATTAAGCAATCCATAATGCCATTGTCAAACTGTAAAATGAGTTCAGCAGGATGCAGTAGAAACATGCTGCAAGAAATGTTTTTCAGACCTTAGGTAATAACAGCAAAGGGTTCAAGCCCATTCTGGGTCAATTTTGATTGCTGCAATAAAGATAATATCTCTCTTCATATAAGGGTAAGAAGTGGTACACCAATACAATGTGAATTCCTTGTATAGCTTTTTGTTGACCATCATTAAAATCTAAGTATCCATAAAGCCATAAAATAATGGAAGACCTGTAAACAGCACCTGGTTAAGTCCAGTGTTTTAATTTAAATAAGGAAGTAAAAAATATTGCCAAATGGTCCTAACTTGTTTTTTATAATGCTTTTCTGGCATTTCCAGTATACACTTTGCTTTCTATTCTTTCATACAGAGAAGGACAATATCTAAATATTTACAACAGCCCTTATTTATGTAAAGCAGTGGATAAATTTACAAATGTCATAACCAGCAGTATCTGATATGTACTGTAAAGGCATTATTTAGTTTGGTTACACTGTGACATTCATCACAGTATCCAGGTGCCTTACAGCTGCTCAGAGAAACATTTCTTAACAACTGGTGTAGTTCAAAAGAATTGGTTCAGAGCACAGATCATTCGCTGGTATGCTAGACACATCTCTTTAAAATTAACCCCCATGGCCAAAACATATGGATTACATGCGTGCAGAAATTAATAGATAAAAAATAATAGATAAAATGAAAAAAATTAAAACTAAATAACTTATACACTTTGGATGCTACTATACTACAGAAACTAGAAAATTCCAGACAAAAAGTCCTCTTCCAAGAAGAACACATACTACCGCTTTACCGGCATCCAGCATTGGGACCAGTAGTGAAGCTGTACTGAAAGACAACACAAGGCAGTGCTGGAGACTGTGGAGACCACCAGGAAAAGAGCCAACCACTGCTTTTAAATTATAGCCAATACCTTGATTTTCATCCAGTGTGCAGAGTGAGCCAGTACAGAGACACATGTTCAAAGAGCTGTGTGTTCTAACTAGCCTAGCCCACCTAAGTTCCTTTCTCCCTCTGCCAGCATCCCACACTTAGCTCCTTTTCTTCTTTTTTTCCCTGGCTCAACTGAAAAAGAGTCTCCTTTTCTTAAACTACTCCCATGAGAGCTTTTCCTTTTGTTTCATCTCTCCTACCTTCTAGTCCTGACCACCTAGGAACTGGAGTCATGCCATAATCTGGCACTACTCCTTTTCAAAGTAGCTTTAACTGTAAAGATATTTCTAAAGGCAGAATTTAAGCAATGCTGAAGCATGTCATCTCCTTCTGCAATTCTCTCCACCTGCCCCAAAATAGCTGACCCTTGACAGCACCACAAGGCTTCTGACCAAAGAATGAACTCAACAGCAGTATTTTGGCATTCACTTAAGATTGCTCCCACCTGCCTCTATTATTTATGCAATGCTGTTTTGGAGACCAGGTCAGCATGAGGAAAAGTTTACCAGTATAACTGTCCTGGCAAACCAACCATGTGTGGGTGCAGCTTCTACTGGCCAGGGAGAAAAGAAAAGAAAGTAATCTTACTGGCACAGAAAACACTCATTCCCAGTGAAGTAAGTTCTACTGGCAAAAACACTTTCCATCCCAGTGTAACCATATCTACAACAAGCTGCTAACAATATAAACAATTGGTTAAAATAAAAATAACCTTAGTTGATACTGCTGTGCTGGAAAACACACCTGCTGTAGACCAACAGCAAATTTTATGGCAGAAAAGATACCTCTATGGATAAGCAAAGCAACCCTATTTTCTCTACTAAGAAAAAGGGTGGGGAGGAAGAGACCAACAATGAATTTGTAAATATGAAACATTCATTATTTCTGACAGTAATTGTTTCCTGTGAAAATTTACAAACAGGGTAGAGTAGTTAATCTAATTATCTTGGCCTTTTATTGGGAGATCAGGGCAGTTGAAGGGGGAGTGCATTAAAAAATATTTCAGACTTACCATGGGAAACTGGCTAAAAGTGGAACTTTCCAAGGAGGGTCCTTATTTTGTAAAAGTGCATGTTAACTCATTCAAATTAAGAAAAAAATCATTTAGGCTGAGGTAAAATGGGAAGTAAAAACTTCTTCTTTCTTAGGGTTAAAACCCATCATTAAGAGAGAATTTAAAAAGAGAAGCATTGATACTTTGAACCTGGCATTTACAGGTTCATTTTGTTTGTTTCTCTCCAGAGACTTCCATAAAGGAGCCGTTTTCATTTTTCTTGCTGACTCAATGAATTCTGGTGTTACAGAAAATGCTTAAGCTTTTCTTAATTGTTACTGTTGCACAAAGAAATATCTGTGCTGTTACTGCCATTATAACTGCTATCGGCACTGTGATGCAATCTGTTTTCCAAGGAGGTCTGGCAGGAGGAGTGCTTTCATTTCTGACTTGCTGCTGCCCAGGGCAGTGGGTGACTGTGACAACATCTTTTATTGTTTCCAGCTTCCAAAAGGTAAGCCTCATACTTGCAAAGTGTGAGAAAAATCTCATTTTGTACTTGTTTTATTGAACAACTGTCATGCAGTCAATGGAAGCTGTTCATCAACAGTACTTCCCAGCCCTAATTACAAAACTACCCTGTGCCCCAGCAAGAACAGGACATGTGTGTGACTGGCAGGAACATGGACTGAAAGCATGAAGGCAGTGGCTAAATCAACCTTTTTTCATCATCAGGGTTAGCTCTGCCATCAGGTGAAATGTTTGTACTCTGCATAGGCCACTGAGGAAAACCTGTTGAAACCTAAAGCTCTAGTGGTGTGACTAGGCCTCTGCTGCAAGAGGGTGAAGGGAGAGGAGGCCATGCACGGGAGGTCTTGCTGTCCTGCTGGGCTGAAAACAAGACACTCTAAGGGAATATTAGACTTGAGTTTCAGACTTGCTTCTGGTGGTGTGATAGCTCAAGTCACCTGAACTCTCAGGGTAGCAGTGTATGGAGGCCAAGTGCTAAAATCAGTCGAAATTATACTCTCAAATAAACCTATACAAACAGAAGACAGATCAAGGTTTCTACTTTTCTACCGAAAATTTCTCAAAGACTGACAGTGCAATGTTTCAATTTTTGTGCTCTTGCGCCTTTCCTAGGATATATTTCGTATGCTTGTAAGTTATTGGCGTAATGTTTCGATTAGATCTCATGCCTCAATAGACATCAATTCCTTAAATATATACACCATATTGCTTGCACCAGTAGAACTGATTTAAACAAGTGTTTGCAGAGCCAGGTTTTGGGGCAGATGTTTAAGGTTTTTTTCTGATTTTTTTGTAATTTCAGTGAAAATAAAAGGAACTTTTCAAACACTGCGCAAAACCACCTCAGTGTTTTCTTCCTGAAGGGAAAAAGTTGATTTACTAGACCTGATCTCTATGCCTTGCTGTGCCAATGACTCACTGGGCACATCTCTATGATTTGTAGCAGCATCATTAATGTCTGTGCAAGGTCTCCCTGCTTTACGACAGAAAGGGTATGCCATTACACAGGAGTAGCTCCAATCAGGTCAATGAATCTCCTCAAGGGAGCCAACTTTCATCTGTGTCTGGATGTTGGCAGGAACATGGATTTAGGATACAGGATTTAAAGAACCTAAGGTACAGAGTACTGACTGCATTGACTGCACTGCAGGGAGAAAGATCTTGCCAATGGCTTCTTATGAAACCTTGATGCACTTTTCTATCTTAAAGTTTTCTTTACATTTCAGGGCCACTTGCTGCTGTATCACTGCCATTATTTGCACACATCCCTAATTGCACTCAGGTCTCAGATTAATTTTATGACACAGGATTTTATAACCGTGAATGTAATACTAGCAGGCAGAAGACTGTTTCGATCATGAAACCACAGAAATTACACAGACATCTTATTAAGTCATTTACTCCTTCCTAGTGCCAAATGATTGTTTTCTAGAAGACTTACTTGAGCTCTTTGTCCAGTTACATTTCAAATGGACTCAGCCTCACAATAACCCACAAAACACAGCTCATATTTTCATGGGCCTCACTACTCAGAAAGCTTTTTCGGAAAGTCCATCCTAAAAATTTGACTTGTGTCTGCCATTCTGATTCTTCTTCTCAAACCCAACAACAGTAATCCTCTTTCAGTATCTTCAGCCTTCTGACCTCTTTATTGGGCAGTGATTATCAGAATTGGCTCCTCCTGCTGTATCTCTTCTCTTGTGTAAAACCATACTTATAGTACTGGGGGAACCAAACACATGCAGAGTGTTACTTGTTTTTCCCCCAGCTGTCAGCTACCAGTACTGGTCGGCTGTGACAGGAGCAAGGCAGACATCAAATTACAACAGCAACGAAATGTTCTGATATTAACGCTTCAATGTCAAACACTTGGTTGGTGTCAGTGTGCCAAAATTTTTAGTATAGTAGTTACAACAATATTGCTCTCTTTTTCTTTAAAAGATTGGACAGTACAATAGTTATTCACAAATGGTATCTACAAGTACATATATAAATACATGCATATATATATCTCTGTACACAGAGATGTATAGAAAATAACACCACTGAAGATGAGTGTCTTTAAATGGTAAAATTTCAAGATTTAGACCACAACATAGAGAAGATTTAAATATAAAACATTCAGGGTAAGAATCACTAACTCTCTCAGATAACACTTGCTGCTTCAACACAAAGAAAGGCCTGGGGATATCTGTCCTTTGCAATATTGTGGTGGTTTTGGTTGTCTTCCTTTTTTCCATGTCTGTCACTAGCAGCTGACAACTTGTCTTCCCACTCTGCAGATCCACACCTGGCAAAGCAGTGTCACCTGTCAGTCACTGCTTCAAAACGTGTAACTCCATACAGCAAAAGACTTTAAAGTAGCATGTGCGGAGAATTTCTTACGTTTAAGATGTGTGATGAATTTTTCTGGGTGAAAGAGAAGAAGCAACAAAAAGAAAAAGGAAGGTAAGAAAGCATTAAAAAAATGTGGTGATCAAAGAACTGAGGACTCCTGGAGCATTGAGGGTTAAACCTTCAACCCATTTTTTCCTTTTCTTTATATAGGAGCCAAGGGGAATGGCTGATACTTTGCTACAACAGCAGCTGATTCTCAAAATAAGTGTTGGGAAGGGCAATCAGACATTCCCCTCTTGAAAAATAATTTCAGACATCATTAGGCAGACACAGTTGTTCCTGATGTTCACAAGGAAATCAGGATGGCAGACAATAAGTGCCCAGCACTTCTCTCAAAATATCAAACCTGCCTATTCTCTTCTGAAATTCCCACTGTGTCTACTTTTGAAAACAGTCAGCTTCCTTTGAGTTTGAGCTTTCACCATGTGCTGACTTGCAGTCTCTGTCTTTCATCTCCTCTCCTGCACAGAGGCCTCATGCTCCTGCCAACAGAAATTCCCATGCCACTGTCTCCCAGGAGGAGACTCCTTCCTACCTCTTTCTTAAAATATTTTTCCCTCCAGTTTTTCCTGAGTAATGCCCCAATCACTGCTCTTATGACAGTAAAAGTGATGGGCAGCAAAGCATGTCCAAACTATGCTGTAGAGTTAAAGATTTGTGGGAGGGCTGTTACTGAAGGATTTAGCCACTCATAGATAATTGATTCTGCTTTGACTCTTTGTGAGGAAGAGAAAAAAAATTTTGAATGAACCCATGCTATAAGGAAATTGTATCTGCTTATTGGTTTCCTACCTGCTAGGTGCTGATCTATTGAGTGTTACCAAAGACAGCTTGTGGGAGGATTTCAAGGGGTGCACAGCAGAGTCAGGGCACAGAGGTCAGCGAGGAGCCTGTAGTGCCTCTCTGAGAGAAAACAGCATCTGGCCTCTGCACCCCACTGCACCTGAGCTTGGACACTGTACCTCTCACAGAGGCAGGATGCTGTGAGGAGGTGATGCTGGCATCCTGTCTCCTGATTTTGAGACTGCCAGGAGCTGGGACTCACACTACCTCCTACAGTGGAAGCTTTTTCTGACTTACACTGTGGCTCTGACAATAACATTTTTCTTTAGTTAAGAATAAAAAATACTGTCTTTATAACCATACAGAGAAATTGCTGATCTTAGGGTTTAGTGTACGCTCACATATTTTGTCCACCTTTTTCACTGAGGACAGCCATGGTTACACTCTCTGCTTCTGATTTCTTTCTTTTTCTTAATATTTCCAGTTAGTTAGATTCTGATTCCATCAATGTCTGTGTTTACCCATAGCCACACCAGCAGTCTGTTTCTAGAAACCACAGATGCCTTGGAGAAAGGTGAATGCATAGAAAACACAGCAGTGAGAGTGCCATCTTTCATTGTAAAACTCTAAAACTGAGTAAAACATACGTGGGATTAAATGTTCTGTAGAAGGATTTAAGCAACAAAAATAGCTGAATGAGACAATGAGAAAATAATAACATCACTACATTTTATCTAAATAAATATTTTACATTGGAAGGGCAGAAGCTGTCAAACTGTAAAGCATGAAACTTGCCTGAGGCCTTCGATACAAGATACAGACTTTTTCCAGAACACATAAACTAAGAGGATAAATTGATGTAAATACTTTTCATCTCCCCTTTTTGTCCATGATGTAATTATTTTGGCAGTTAATAAGACATTCAGGGTTGCACCTCCATCTTTCTTAACTTGATACAGCTAACAGATAAAATAATCCCCCGCAACAATTCAACCCCTAGCTATGAGTCACTGTCTCTGATGAAGATGTGTCACTCTGTGTTATCTTGGGCACAAGAAACAGCCGGAGCTTTTTTGAAACTTTTTCACTGGGAATTAGAATTTCCTGCGGTGTTTATTCAATTTGTATGTATTAAGCACCAAACCAAAGGGTTGTTGACCTGCCTGTTCTCAGCCACTGAACTCTTCAGAGACACAATATCATGACAGATAAAGGGGAAGACACTGGATTAACGGAGTTAGGGAGGAATCAAAGACAAAACAATCTCTCAAATACACACATACACAAGTGCACTTCTCCTCCCTCATTCTCACACAAGTCTCAAGGATTTCTCTACCAGGAGGGCAGAAGATACACCTCAAATCCTAACTCTTTCCATTGCAATAGACCTATTTCCTTTGGATCAGAATACATTTATTAAAAATTTCTGAATTAATTTTCATGTATTTAAATATTTTTAATCAGGTTTTGTTTTGTTTTTTTTATCATTCTTTTCCAGGTACCAGAATTATATTCCCTGAAAGGCTTAAGAGAGAACCAGTTTTAAGGATATACAAAGTAGATTCCCAGAGAGCAACAAGGCCCAAGAATTAGATGGACTATGAGTCTCTCTGTGATATTGCCTCTGCTTTCGTCCTGGTGAGAAGTGAGTGATGAAGGAATACTTAATGTAATACTTAAGTGCAATTAGACAGGGTGGAGGAAGAAATTGTTGTCTGCTTTTCCCAAACTGTGTTTGTGATAGTTACTGTGTTTGTGAGAGCTCATATCATGTTATAGCCAAAATGGGAGCACCATAAACATGCATTCACAATATGGACTTTAGAAAATAGTAAGAGATTATCTGAAATAAAGTTAGAAAAATCAGATGTTATGAGAACAGATAAGAGATTTGTAAGAAGGAAGACATGTGAAACTATCAGCAAGTCAGCCTCACCTGCCTCCCTGGAATGGTGATGAAGCAGATCATTCTGGAGCTCATCACCATCACTTTTTTCTATGACCCTGGCAACAGGGCAAGGAGTAATGCCCATAAACTGAAGTACAAGGAGTTCCACCTCAACATGAGGACGTACTTCTTTATATTGAGAGTGGCAGAATATTGGAACAGGCTGCCCAGGGAAATCATGGAATCTCCTTCTCTGAAGACATTCAAAACCTACCTGGACATGTTCCTTTGTAACCTGCTTTAGGTGACTCTACCTTGGCAGGGGGTTTGGACTGGATGATCTGAAGTACGTTCCAACCCTGGTGATTCTGTGGTTAAAAAAAAAGCAAAACAAACCCAAAACTAATCCTGCAGGTACCAATACTGGTTTGGAAGATTGTATAACTATTACAAGTCAATAAGCCACACTGCTGATCCCTCCCACTGCCTTTCTCTACTGAAGACAGGTGAAAAGCACTAGCAGCATTGGTGCAGCGCAAAGCGTGTGGCTCTTCTCAAGATTTACCATGTCCTGGTTGGCACTAGAAGCAAACTTGTGAGCAGAGATTGTTAGGGAGACTATTCTGACCAAGGTAGCAGCTGGACTTTTGAATTAATCAGAGTCCTTAAAAACAAGTCTCTGACCTTGCCTTACAGCAGTGTCAGTTGAAATGGCCCCCAGTGGCATCAGTAAAATTACCATAAAATTACAAATGGCACAAAAATAGCAAATAGGAAAGTGCAGTTCCAGTTTTTCACAATACAAGAAGGAGCATTCAGTGAAATGACCAGGCAGTTGGTTGAAAGCAAAAGCTTTTTCACTTAAAACATAGTGAAGTTATAAAGTTCACTGCACTGGGATGTTGTGGGGCTCCCAACATACACAGATTTAAGAAGGGATTAGATCACAGAGGAGAGGTCTGTTTCTGGCTATTAAACTCAATCATTGACTACAATCTCTGTCTCCATGAAATAAGGCTCCAGTTCAAAGGCTACAGCAGGAGAAATATACTTTATCTGCCTTATCCTTGTTCTGAGCCTTTGCTTTTACCCACTGTTCTCCAGGACTGAACTAAAAGGACTAAAAGGAATTTCATGCTCACGCAGGATGGCAGGTTTTATGTTCTTATTCTGGATTTACAACTCTGTCAGTGAGGTTGGTGCCTGGCCCACTATATGTGGTCATTTTTCACTCTGTTCATTTAGCTCTTGTACTACACTTAAAGCTTTGGGGGCAGGAAAAGACAAACAGCACAGAGAACCTTGTCTGCCTGTTTGTCCGTTGAACTCATTTACACTAATTGCTTCAATGTACTGACTGATTTCTTTTTAATTTATAAAATATGCCTATCTCTGGCTCCCAATGCTAGCACAACAGTGGGCGGGGGGCAGGGGAAGAACCTTACTAAAATTTGTACAATGTTGAGATAGGTACACCATGAAAGCATCCATGGAGAAAAAAAACCAGCTCCAGATATTTTTAAAAATTGCCCTTTATTTGCAGCATGAAAGAAATTAAACTAGATTATGTTACTGCCAAGGAAAAGGTAAGTTGTATCTATAGGAGGTTCAGAATTAGGATGCCTGACTTTTGTGCTAAAGCATTACAACTATACTCTGGAATTACATGCATTACTGTATATATAAATAGACAAAAGGGGCAAGTAGGATACAAAGAGGAACTCTTAGGTGGGGCAAACAACTGGTGAGAGGGAATGGTAGCTCTTAGACACAAATGTGAAGTTTGGGAGAGGCATCTCTGGGACAGCTGAGGCTCAGACTATAATCAGACAGAACTGAGAGCCACAAAAAAAAGCCAAACCAAAAGCTGCCAGTCTGAGGAGTAAATATATAATGAGCAAGGCAATCCAATAGACAGGTGTCATTTTCATGTAGCATAACCCCATTGCTCAGGGCACCAAGACTATCTATGTGCACATTAGAAATGCTCTGCATTACTTCTTAACATACAGCCCACTCCAAATTCCCTTTTTATTATACCATTGCTTTTTTTGAAGCTTAGAAATCAAATTTTAAAATATTCTAGAAGCATGAACTCACAGATATTAGTATTCCACCAGGTCCCTTAACAGTTCTAATTGCTTTCAATTCATTTCCTAAAGCTCTGGGGGAAAAAATCATACCCAACAAAGAAGGACTTCCTCTTTTCCATTTATGCAAATGATAGAACATGCAGTATCTGATAAAGACAACAAGGAAAAGATTCCTTAAAATTTATGCATGTGATTTATCCTTCATTCAGTAAAGTCCAACGGAAAAAAAAAGAGTGGGATTCAACAGACCTAGTTCTGTTAGCAGTTCTCTTTGTTCTTTGGCATATAATTCATTCAGTCTTAGTTTATGAGTTTGTAGCTTCCCCAAAGTACAATGGTGATAATAACATTTGTCGTTCTCTCTAAAAACTGTATGTTTCTCAAGTATGAAATTTCACTATATAAGCCAAATATAAATCCGATGCTATATCTTAGCTATCCTATCCTAGTTTGTTCCTAATGCTAACACTTACTTGGGTATAATTTAATTCTTGGTAAGTCTTTCTGCTGTTTTTCCTCTACTTAATTAATCTTGGATTATCTCATGTAATTCAAATACATCAAAGTTTTCAAAAGAACTTTCCTAGTTTTTTTCCTTCTTTCATTTCTCCTCTAAAAGCAATTAGCTTACTACCATAAGCAATTAAAATGGTTCCAGGAAAACTGATATCTCTCATTCAAACAGGTGAATTGCACAAGAATGGGTGGAATGGAAACGTCACTTCCACTGCTTTCCGTGGGAGGTGCCTTATTGAGATGTTTAAAGGCAGCCAGACCATGAGCTTTTATTTTTACTTTTGCTACACATCTCTTTATAAAGAAAAAAAAAAAAATTCACACTTATCAGTAACATAGTGGTAGATCAATAGTGCTGCCTTTTAAACCCCTAATCTGGTGCAGGCTGGCTGGGATGACTCATAGATCGTACAAGTCAGAATTATGGAAACGGAGCAGGTGGCATTTTGTACACAAAGCTCTGCAACCTACCCAGGTGTGCCTGAGCACAGCTGGCTCTTCATGGGCCACTACAGGCACAAGACAGACAGAAAGTGACTGTGTAAAAGCATCTATGAGTTTGGACTTCCAACTCCATGTTTTAGAGGCAATAAAGAGAGAACCTGGAAGAAATAGGGAGTGGATCCATCCCTGCTCTGATTGCATGGGTTACCAACTGCAAATAAGAGAGTGCTGAAAGGAGGTGGAAACAATCTTGGTTCCCTGTACCCTTGCTCCCCGTACCACATCCAGGTGACGGCAATGCTTTGTTAAGAGCTGACAGTATGCGGGAGCTAAACAAATGTCAGTCACACAATGCACCGCCGAGACAAGTGTCAGATGCCATAAGAGCCAACAACAGGAAGACAAAGCCATGAGTAAAAATTAGAAATTGAGCACATATTTTTACCTAGGAGGGGTGCAATTACTATTTAAGGAAACTATTGAGGGATCCAGTGGAGCCTTCTCTGCAAGACTTTCACATCATGACTGACTGCCTTGTTGAAAATAGAATATGCAATGTGCCATGCTCATTGCAGAAGGAACTGGAAACAGTTTGATAGCGGTTTACCACAGGGACTCCAATGAATTGGACCATTTCTTATGTTAAAAATTCGAGCAGTGAATACTCAAGAGTTTGACTCAGTCACAAACAGCCTAGAAGAGAAAAGAGAATACCAAAGGCTATTCTTAGCAAATAACTAAAACCAGCATATAGATATAACACATAATTAAGACCAGCATATAAATAAAAAAGAAAAAGGGAAGATTTTGGTAAATGTGACCGGGTAGAGTATTCCTAAAATATTCCTTAATTTTTTTTCCAGTGGAAGAAATTAGAGGATAGATTTCACAAGTTTCCATTTCCTTACTTCCTTACATGTCTTCAAGTAGTATAACAACAACCTGACACCCAATGAGACATTTGTTAGAGAAATCTAGGATATGCCAAAGTTTGTGCCAGACCATCTTTAGAATATATACAATGACTGTGACTGCAACTGACTTGCTATCTTTAGCAACAACGCTGCATCAATATTAAAACTTTTCCATGGATTAAATACTTGGGCAGCCACCCAAGGTATCACTACTTTAGATTCTATACAAAGATGACTTTCATTTTTAATAACTTAGGATATTAATACATTTGATTTCACACTGTATTGCTGAAAACAAAGACGGACAAGAGAAAGCAATGCCAAGTGGTCCAAAATGCAGATTCTAAAATAGGGGATAAGATATATCTGTTGTTACAAGCATATCTTCTCATTTTTAATGCAACATTAGTATAAACTAAAGCAGTTGCATTTGTCATTTTAAAGTTTTTTTGAGAACACAGAAATTGCAGGCCCAAGCAAACTAATGTGATAATATCATTTAAAAATAATAAAATGAAAGGTTTAGAAAAACCTATAAAATGAGAGAATAATATATGTACAGCTGAGAGATCATTGTGCAATTTTATGTAACGAACCCTAGGAAACAGTAGCTCAAGTTCCATCCTTTACTGAAACATTTTAATGAAATCTGTGATCATATCTGGTGAGATCTGAGCCATGTAAAACAGCTGGAAGATTCAAACAAGGATTTAGATTTCTGATTTCTAGTGCTTCAGGATTTTTTAATTCCCAAGGTAATTCTTTTCTCAGTCTGAAAAATTCAGAGGTGTTTAATTGAATCACCTGTACTTGCTCAGAAGCAAGGAGAGATATGCAATAATCTCTCCTGCAGGAGTGCCACTGCCTTCCAGATGAGGCAGGGAGTGAGTTAACCCTGTCACTTGCTGGAAGAGTTGATGTGATGATGAGGCTTGCTCTGCAGGTGGCCCCGGGAACTCCAGCAGCTTCCTCGCTCCCCAGGGGATTGACATCTGACTTAGGAAGATCACCTTGAGGGCTGATACAGACAGTGGAGAGAAGGAGTTATGTATGTCTTCAGCAAGCCTATCTCTCTCTACTGAACTGAAAACTTAGGCATTAACTTGAGAAGGACTAGTTAGTCAGCAACTAAATCTAAGTACTGGATTTGTACCTAAATAAATGTACTATTGGTCAAAAAGAAAGCTGTCATTCTTTCCCTGCCCCACCCCAGAAACTAACTTTTTTAGGCACAATTTTTTCCTGCCTGCTGTCATGCAGACATTTCTATGTGCTGTGAGACAGGTTAGCAGAGACTGCTGCTTCTCTGACAAAGTCATCAAATCAAAACCACATGCAGACTGAATTCAGAGGAAGCAAATATACTCCTTTAATTGCTTGCTTGTTCTTTCCCAACCAGCTGCACCACCTCGACATAGATTATTAGTTAAGCTATAAATGTCAGCCTTACATTGTCAGTCACTGCCTAAACTGGATAATGGGAATTGCAACTTAGCAGTGCGTTCTACAGGATACTTGAGGTCAGATTCACCTACATGGATAGTTTCTTATCTAGTTATCTGAGTTTCTTCAAGAGTCAGTAGAAATAAATAGGTGCTTCCAGACCTTCATTTGTCTTTTCTTTACAGAGATATCTAAAATAGGTCAGATGACTCACTCTTTAAAGCATCTATTTCCCTCTTGAGCCTAAAGTCACTAGTTCCAGTGTAGACACTAAGGCTGTAGATGGTGAAAGTCAGAGGGGATGGATTGCATGAACCATGCTCTATTTAGCCATAGGCAGCAGATTTTTAGACGCATTTGTCTTCTAAAATTGGGTATGAACTTAATTTCAGCAATACTTCCTACCAAGTGCCTAACTGTATCTTTGTGTGCTTAATTCTTGTAAAACCACTCTCTTTTCTAAACACAGAGGAGTGTGAGTCTAGGTGAGCTGGTAAGCCCAAGTCCAACAGTTACATTTAGCCTGGAAGGCAGACATGACTTTGACTATGAGGTCGAGATGGGAGCTGCCAGCCCTTGCCGTTCCTTGCCTTTAGTAGTATTCAAGAATCTGGATAGGGAAAGTGCACTTGGAAACCTGTGTTTGCTTGCTCTGCAGTGTGTCTGTTCTTGAACACTCTGAGCTTTAAGGTGTACTCTGTACCTGACCCAGAAGACCTCATATACCCCTTTTGCTCCTACAAAATTAACTGGCAGACTGCTTTAATATGACCCCCTTAGGTTTCTGTATCATATTAATCCCATTGTTTTATATGATTCATTTGAGAAGTATATTGAAGCATATTAAGTAGCATTTTCTTTTATTTTTTCTTTATTTTTTCTTTCCCTTCCCTTCTCTTTGCTTTCCCTTTCCCTTTCCCTTTCCCTTTCCCTTTCCCTTTCCCTTTCTCTTTCCCTTTCCCTTTCCCTTTCCCTTTCCCCTTCCTTTTCTTTTTCCCTTTCTAATTTTTTCTTTTTTTTCTTTTTCCTTTTTTTTCCTTTTTCCTTTTTCCTTTTTCCTTTTTCCTTTTTCCTTTTCTTTTTCCTTTTCCTTATCCTCCAATCATTATTGAACATCTATTTAGTGCTAGGGGCAAGGTCAAGAAATATCTTGTGCCCGTACAGATGTTCTTCTGACAGCTACTCCATAGGATGCAAAAAGAGAAAGTTTCCTGTTCCTGCTTCCATACCTCCCTAGAGCATCTGCCCATGTTTAAAAGTGAAAAGTTTAAAATCCTGCCCTAATATAAGCCAATGTGATTGTGAGGTTCTTTATTCATTCCCTACTCATTGTGAAATACATGCAAAGTTTTTATTTTTCCTCCTGACTGTTTGATGTCTTTTTAAATTGCTGTCCAGGGGCAAATACTTTTTGTCATCCAGACCTGTAGGGATGCTAAGCACACACAAGGATAAAGATACATTCTCATTACTCAATACTTATTTTACAAAGTCTGCTGCTGAATACAATATTGCGCCACACAGTCTACTTTTGCAATACAGGGTGGATACCTTAAATCCTAAATTAAACAAGTTTCAGCCATAGGTGTGTGTTTTGGAATCATTCAGTTGTAGAGAAATGGAAAACTCCAGACTGTTCAGCACAGAAAAGGGAGATGTTAATTAAGGCTCTATAAAGGCCAGCAAAATGTTAAATAATTTAAGGAGTGGGATAATGACTATTTTAAACATATCGACTTTCCTGAAAAGTTTGGATAAGGTAATGTATCCCATTTTAGGGCATATCCACAACACTGAGTCACTAGAGTAATTCAACAACTTAAATTCAAGTCAAAGGGCATTTTCAGATGTTGCCAATGGATTTTAGAGACACCTGTATGGAATGAACAGAAGCTGATGACAAGGTTAGCAGACGTGAAGCATACTGATGGTTATTTTTGTTTTAGGTGTTTCTTCAGCTCGTGTGCTTTTGTTGTATATGCAGATGAGACATTCAGTTGGAGAAATTACTCTAAGCACCTGACAAGTCAGAGAATATTAGGCTTCGGAAAGTGAATATTCAGATTGCAACAAGGTGATGCAGAATCAATGAAGAGGTTTGGTTTGATTCATGAATAAGCAAGACATAAAGATGACAAGTCAGTGGTATAAATTATGTTAGAAAGAGACCAGCTTCTATGTAAATAGCACTTGGATGCCTGAACTTTCATTAATCTTGGCAGTCATCCATAGGATAGGCTCTGTTTTCACAATGTTTCTCAGAACAGCAAACTTAATAAACACTTTGAAATGATTTGTGCATATAGGCTGGTAGGTAGGCAGGCTTTAGACTTTAAATTTAGGTGAAATAGCATTCTTTTTCCCTGACCAGAAGTACCATGAATTCAGGTGAATAAGAAAAAGTCTGTGAATCAAACCTCACATCCCTAAAAATAGAACAGTTATAAAGTTTGGGATTATGATTCACAGAATGACTATTACAACCCTGAAAGCACATTCTTGTAATGATCACTATGAAAGGAGAGAGTAAGAAAACAGTCTTGTCTGGGAATCTCAATTGGAAAACAAAAGTCTTTTGTCCATTGGTGATTAATCTGAAATAGGGAAATTATGACTTGCAAGTAAAACCATTGGACTCTCATGCAGAGTTACAGGTTACTTCTAGTGGATCTGTCCATTTGCAACAAGGATTCTCCTGCTAAAACAGGACAGTGAATATTCTCTCAAACAATCAGTTGAGTTTGCCAAAGGTTTTTGCTTTTGGTTCCAGTGACTTTTCCTACAACGTTTTAGTACTATATTCTCCAAAACAACCATGAGATTCACATGACTGAAACTTTTAAGGGAACAGCTATTAAATTACTTCCAGTAGAATCTTAACTGTAGAGGCTGCAATCCTACAACTGTGAAAGAGGAAAAAGAAATACTTGGCTTTTTTAAAAGTCTACTTTTCAAATTTTTTATTACCTGCAAAGGAGGAAAGGCAAGATCCTTTTTAGAAAAAGTTGATACATACACTAACATCTTTGTGTGAAAAGCTGAAGAAAGCCATCAAACATAAAAAACCCCAATCCCCAAACCAAAACAAACCACCATAAACCCAGACTCCAATAAAACATTGTTAAAATGACTCACACAACATGAAAGAGAACAGCAGCCTGAATTATTGTTAATGTATCTAGCAAAACATCCCACTCAAGAGTTTGTGAAATGCTTGGAGAACAAAACATGTACTCTTGCATAGTGATCAGCCACAATCTGCAGGGAAAGGAACAGAACAGAACTCATCATGATTTAGTAGATAATTTAGCACTGGGGTAGACTTTAAATCTCACTACTCACAATGTGTCACGAAGAAAGTAGAAAATGTTGGTGCCACCTATTGGTAAGAAATGAGATTTGGAAATTATTCAAGCTAATTTGCATAAATCCAAAGAAAAGTGAAAATAAACTGGCCATGTTTTACTTTATGCTTTAGGAGTTTTGAATGCAGTATCAGGAGTGAACTCTTTCCTTTGGCTTCCATTCTGCAGAGGCTTACATGTGTGTTTAACAGGGAATTACAAATTATCTGGGCTTGCAGTTAAGCAGATGAAGAATTTAGGTTGTATTTCACTTCAGTTTGCTTGCAGTAAAAGTTAATTGAAACACCCAGCACACTAGGAAATGTTGAAGAGGGAGATGGGTTACTAGATTCAAAAGATGCAGCTTTGCCAGACAAATTTCATTGGGTTGTACATCCCTTACAGAGACTCTAGAGGTGGTGTTTGGCATAGTGCATTGACACTGCTGCTATTCAGTGGTCTGAAAGGAGGGGTCTGTTTAACTCTGCATACCCCAGTTGCCATGTATCCTGGTGAGATATACTGACTCAGAGCAACAGCAATCCTTCTTACTACATGGAAGTGACCTTTATTACGTTATGGCAATGCACCAAGTTCTGCTTTAGTTCATTGCAGTAATAGCCCTGGAGTTGCAGGGGACACATTCAAGGCACATACTGGTGTTCCTCGATGTTTGCTGCTGAAGTCTGTTTCTGCAGATGCTGAAGACAGGAGTGCTTTGGTATACTGAGATCTTGACTGTAGCAGTGGTTGAAGATACATTTTATACACAGGGAATCAAGCATCTGCTGCCACTGCTAAAAGAAGGCTGGCTTGGAGCCCCTTGTAATGACTGACTAGTGGTACTGTGATTCCTCAAGAAAAAATAGGCTCATATATGAGATTTCAGGGCAGCACATGAAAATTTTTAATGTGTATGTTCAGTTATCTCCTAACATTTGCTTCTTTTATCAGCATTATCTGCAGGTGAAGAATTAGTAGACATTAGTAAAAGCTTCTTTGCCAAGTATCAGACAAACTGGAAGATGAGAGCTTTAGGTAGTCATTTACAGATTTAATTTCAGGGTTAATTTACATACATAGCTCAGTACAGGAAGATATTAAAAATCTTCTTGCAGGTCACCTTTGTTGCTGGCAGTTTTATATATTATGCATGTATAAATCCTGCTTGAGCACAGCTGAATGAAACACTAGCATGAGACTGAAGCAGAAGAAGGACTTGGTGTAAAAGCACTGAGATAAGATTTAACTGTTTCCTATGTCATGTATGTTGTCACTCACAGTGTTGTCGCTCACCTTTGCACCAGCAAACTCTTCTTCCATTCTTTGTTCTGCCTACTCAGACACCAAGACTGTCTCTTACATCATTGGAACGCATCCCATAATGCAACATCACCTCTTTGCACATAGGAATTCTGGGCACAATTATTATTAAAATCTTATGGGTAATAAGTAGGAGATTCCATTATATAGCTAACTGTGGATCTCTTCACATCTTATTTTTTCCAGTTGTAGGTGATCATCGTAGAGAAATTTTGCAGTATAACAATATATCTATATTAAGCCAAATAATTCACTGGACTTGGTATTAACAACTGAACGGATCTGTGCCAGGTTATGAAATAATCCCCGTTACTGAGGCACATTCACTGATAGTGATGCTCCCATTGTGGGTTGCCTGCAAATGAGCACAGACCAGTTAAAGAAAATTGTGTGCTCAAAATGCTGTTGTCTAGCAGGAGTCTGGAGAGTTAATCTAATTCTAAGAACTATCAGTTTCTTGGTTCCTCTTCCTCACACCTGCTTCATCCTGGACTCTGCTGAAAGACATCTCAGACAGCCAACAGAGTAGAAAACAAGGAACCCGAAGAGCCTGGAACAGCAAACTGAGGCACAAGCAGCCAGAGCCAGTTCACACGTATCAGTCAAACCCTGGTTGCCTGAGGCAGCAAAATGTTTAGTGTCTGTTTGTTGTGCAAGTGACTGCACGCTGCAAGAAGCATTCATTTCACAGATTGCCCATAAGGCAGCAAAAACCCAGCAACTGTGACAGCGCAAGTAATGGGGAAATGTGTTGGATCTTCATTACCAGAGAAGCAGATCATGGCGTGGGTTTTCTATATGACAACTCTGCGTTGTTCCACAGAGGAGCTCAGGGAGAGTGTTCCAACACTGCAGTTATCCTTACCCTGGCAGCTGCTGTGGATACAGAGTTCCCAGAAGGGAGCAAAGCTCCAAATGTAAAGGCTGCTGCTCTCTGTCCTCTCTCAGCAGCCAACAAAGCCCCAACCAGTCTCCACTGAAGTGGCCCTCCCAGAGGCAGTAATTGGGCAGCGCTTGTTCTGTGCCAGCTAAATATATAAGGAAGTCAGAGGAGCTGTTGCAGAGCAAGCAGAGCCTAAGATGAGCAGCTAACCCTGGGGGTACATGTTTTTGTTTGTGCTTTAACCAGATTGCAATAGAGGAAACATTGTAAGCACAAACTGCACCTGCTGGAACTATGCCTCAGTGCTCTGACTCCAGCCGGTTGCCAAGTGAACAGTCAGGGAGCTGAGCAGTAGCAAGGGAATGGGAGGTCATTGCCTTTCTAATTCCCACAGAATTTCATTGTGGTGCAACATGCCAAAGTTCATCCTGGTTGAGGACAACTTTTTTTTCCTCCCTGAACCTTGACATTCTACATAGTAGTGAAATTTGTTTCCCAGTCAGCTCTAAAGGAGAACTTTAGTGATTTAGTCAAGTTCTCACAGAAAATCTGTAGCAAGCCTGGGAATCAAACCTGTATCTTTCCCTCACAATTTATATTTTTTACTATTTCTCAGCTATCTGTCAGCTGCACAGTGAAGAAAGAAGGTAAACCCAATTGCTCATTTCTAGTGGGAAATTTCTCCCTGAACTTAAATCTTTTTCATTTTTTTCCAAATTGATTCACCTGGTAGTGTTTCCACTGGCTCCTCCAGGAGATTATTTCTAGTGTAATAAAACTCACTATTAGGAAAATTCCCAGGTTTTCAACTTAGATTATCTTTTAGTTTGTTTCATCTCACTGTTTTATTACAACTTAGTTACCTTTGCTACATTTCCTTTACCTGCTCACTATTTGCCTGCTATGTTATTGTTCCTATTTAGGTTGATAATAATCCAACTTCGTTTTTGTTATTCCCTCTTATTTCTGTATCTCACAAGCATTTCTATGCTATAGGGAATGAAACACCTCTGGATTTCAGGGGGCTGTAATCTTGGAAAAGTGCAGACCAGTGAGTGCATCTGCACATGCTGTGGTGGAAACCATAAGTACACATGAAACTATATACAAATGGTGAATCATAACAGTGAATAACACCATGAGCACGTAGAAAGACTCCATGTACTTCTGATTGTGAAATCAGTTCAGTGGTTTTACAGAAAAAAACTATGAGAGAAACTTTGACTTTAGAGCAGAGTAAAATAACATACTCATGAATAGGTCTGGGATGATACACACAAGAACACTGAGACTGTTACAGTGACCTAATCCTCTTATTTTGCCTCTTGGAGAAGTGCTTGGATCTCAGTCAAACTTACTTAAGCTATTTCATTTACATCCAATCTACAACAGTTATGCCCAGTCCGGTCACAGTACATTTTATTTTACTAGATCTTTCTATGCCCTCCAAGTGTGGGTGCTAAATTCTTGCCATTACTATATCTATGTTGAAATCCTCAGCCTTACCGGTCTTCAGAAGTGCATTAAGAAGCTGGGGACTGGTCTTCCCACACTTCATTGGTTTCAGTTCACTGATACATTGTTAATAATTTCCTTAGGTGTCAGCATCAAGATAATCTTGGGAGAGTTTTAAAATTATTTCCACCTTAAAACTGAAGAAGAGACACAGAGAAAATAATGACCAGTCTTACAAAAGCTATTTGACACCTATTCAGATAAAACAGCTGAGTCCTGCTCAATCACATCCCATCTCAAAGGTGAGTATAGATAATGGGCAGCACATTGGAGGTGCCTATTTTTCTCCACTGATAACAAAAAGAGCCTAAAAAATTAGATACTTCAATTAAGTGAGTAAAAGGGAGGTAGGACGAAGTTTAGATTTTCAAAGTCACGCAGGAAACACATGGTCAGAGAAGGCAGCTCTGCCTGAATCACCTAACTATGGATCACCCCACTTCTACTGAGTTTATTGGAATTGTGGTGATTTATACATAGCAAATGTATATTTGTTTATGGATATGCTGTCATTCCTTATTTACATGCAGAAATTTAACAAGAGTTCTGTCCTCAAGAGTTTAGAATGAAATGTAAAAGAAAACCCAATTCCCCAAACTATCTGCACTGTAAGGAGAAAGAATGTTGTGGAAGATAAAGGGCTGGGAGAATGATTTGCAAAAATGAAAATGCCTTCTGAAATCATTCCCAGATTGTTCTCGCTACTGCTTATAAACAGGAAAGGTATACAATATAAAAATAATTACTCACTTGAATTGTATACTAGACTCTGGAAACAAAGCAGGCAAGTCTGTGTGGAATGATTCACTGTGATTATTCTTTGATGTAAACTACATTCCAAAGGGTGTCCAATCTATGTATGCTTTCTGGTATTCACAATGCTACTTAGAGCATGCAAAGTTCATTTTACCCAGTTGTTAAAAAAATATCTTAAAATAGAAGGACAAATTAGTTAAAAGATTTTCCACAGGTAGTACCCAGGAAAGATGATTTACCTGTTCCAGATCAATGTCAAGTCTTTTGGATGGTGTTGCCCCCGTTGCAATGTAGCAATTATGCATTACAATTTGAATGTTAAATTTAAAATCATTACTGTTACACAGTGGAATCCCATTAGAACTGAGTGAATACAAACAAGACATTGGTTAGGGAAAATATACTTCCCTACATCTCAGTAATCAGTCTGTGAAAAATATTCTGAGAAATACAGAGGAAGCTGACAATAATATCTGTGCTACAGATCCAGCTGTCCTTCTACGTTTATTACTCTGGCACTGAAGTCAATGGGAAATCTGCCAGAATAAGAAAGGAGCTAGGACTGCAGGATCTGGTCCTTATGTGTAAGCTTAATCATTTTCTTCCATCTGCTACGGATCAGAAATGTGGGCTCTGAGCAAAGGCTGAAGGGGAGTGGGGGGACTTTCAGAGGTAATAGGCAACAGATCTGTTTTTGATGGCAAGGGAAAGAGCTGTGCCCTCCATTTAAATACCTGCCTGTGATTGTAAAGTTACAATATGCTGCCCATACAAGATCCTTAATTATTCTTCAGGGAAATTCATGAGAATGGCAGAAGTGAATCACAAAGTTCTTGTAATTGTCAACAGCCTTCAGGAGGCTGCTGGAGTCCAGAGAGTGCTCTGCAAGGATTTATGCCGAGCAGCACTACCAGGATGCATTCCAAGGCTAGTGGGCATTTTAGTGCATTGGGGTTTTGCAGCATCAAGCAGGCAATGGGAAATTTAAAAAGCATTTATAAAGGGTAGGGGAGGTTGGAAACCACAATTAAAAAAAGAATAAAAATCACACCCCCATTGGTATGAAAGTATGTAGGATCCATTCAGAAAAAAATCTGATGAAGAAACATTAATACAGACTCCAGAATTACAAGCTGAGATGAATCAGAGCATTTCTGGCCTGCAGACAGTGCTGTTATTAAGAGTTACTGCTCAGTGTAAAGAGCCAAAAAATGTGCTCAGCTCTGTATGAGCTGCAAATAAAGACAATCCCTGCTGGAGGATTTTTCAGTCCAGGATGTTGGTCCTAAGTACTCTCTTCACAGCCCACTGTGTCTGTGTGAAGGCTGGTTTAATCTCATAGGGCACAGAAGTCCATCCACAGCATGACTGTCACCACAGGACGTGTGACAGACATGTTAAAACATAGGTCCTGATGGGACATCCAATGGCCCAAGGATTCTCTGTGTTAGAACACGAGTGAAAGGCACTGCTGGAAGGTCATGCTGGCCTTAAATTGGCAGAATTGCTTCCTGGAAGATCCCCTCGCTTCCTGCTGACTACAGAAGTTCCTAAGCACGAGAACACGTCCAACATCAATGCTGTCATGCCTGATAGTAGGAGATAGATTTTCCTTCCATGGCCTTATGGTGAAGTTAATATAGTATATTTGACCAGAAATCTTGAATAAGCATGGCAGATACCCTGGAAAATATCCTATGACAAAAAGGATCATCCAGTAACAGTGAAAGAACAGTCATTGAAAATGTTGTTGGACTTCCTTGGTCTGTGCATGGTTCCCAGGCAGAGCAGAGAGACTTCAGCCTTCAGGGAAATCTTGCAAGAATAACAGAGCAATAATAAAATGCAGGGCTTTGTTTTTAGTTCACATGGGGCCCCAGTAGGAAAGTTGAAAACCTGCTGAAAGAGCGTCTTATGAAGCATTATTAATAAGTTATGCATTGAGTCACTGATTACAGCAGCTCCTGAGAAGAATTCTTAAAATAAAAATGCATTCATTATTATGTCCCTGCTCATGCTTCATGCATCCTGCTCCTTAGATTTTTTTTGGTATTAACAATTTTATTTAGATTACATAAATGCAGACAAGCATCAGTTCTTTGTTTTATAAATGGACTAAAATATTGCACACAAATATGTATATATGTCCATATCTGCAGTTGACTGAGAGATAATTCATTGACACAGAAAGAATTTGTTTTCTGTACCTCCTACAGTCAGCTTATTTATAACTACTATTTGTATACCTAGGTTATGTGAGCATGGTGCTCTGCCAAAAAAATTAGTATTCAGCCTTTTCAGGCCCTCATATATAAGCTGTTCTTGAGAGTGAAAACTCCCAGTTTTAGAAAAAAATTGCATAAATCCAGTGGCTTGCATTACCATCTGCTCAATCATCTTTTCTGGATTGTAAAGTGGAAAATGTCGGATTTATAGAAACCACATGCAAAGATTCATATTTAATTCTGCCAAGTTTTGCTGTCACAGCAGCCTTAAAGCAGACTGCAAGCCACACAAAACTCAGTCACTCTCCTGGTATTTCTGACAAGGATGTATAATCAGGAAAGTGCATCTTTTATTATAAAAGTCTCCTGATAACCTAAAGTGATTAAAGTAATCTTTTATTTCCCAGTGGGTCAGTCCTGTTGAGATAGATTGTCTCACCTTCACAGAGATCTGGCATAAGTCTTGTTTGAAATATAAGGGACAAAGGCAGGTTTATAATACACAGGTCAAATTTCTGCAGTAATTTGGAAATTTGGTCCAAAAACTGCTCCAGATGTTCCTATTCACTATTCTATTTACTATTTCTGCACAAAAGTAATTGAAACAATGAATATTTATCTTGGATCACTGCAAATATCATATTAGTTTTGTATTGCAATAAGTTCAGGATTCAGTGTAAGGATCCAGAGTGAAGAACAAAGGAAAAACATTGTAAAGAAACAAACAAAAAAAATAAAAATAATAAACATCCAGCTATGTCTCATAAGGCAGAATTGTCTCCTTTTATTATTTTTAGCAGTGTCTCAACTTAGAAAAGAATCATATTGTACTACAGTATTAAGAGAATTCCTGATCAGAAGAGCTAGCAATATGAATTCAAAAAGACAGGTAAAGAAAGGGCACACAATAACTCAACAAGTAGCAGATGCTATAACTTTTTTTTTCTGAGGACTAGATCCAGGACTGGAAACACCTTTTCTAGCATAGGAGGAAGAAATCCTAAGTGTCACTTTGTTAATAAAAGACCTCTGGCTGGAGCCCAGTGTGGCTGATGGTAGTCATTCCTTGTGAATATTCACGCTGTTTTCAGGAATACTTTCACACAAGGGGAGCAGGGGAAGAGCTCTTGCAGAATATCCTCTCCTGCACTTTATTTCAAAAGGAGGCTTCAAGCCCAACTCTGAAATGATTGTTATTCTACTCAGATGTTGTCAGAAATCCCACAACATTTCCTCATGAGCTATGTTGGTGACAGCAGACATGGTGATGTATACTTAAATTTAAAGCTACTTGTGTTTTAAAAACAAAGTGGAAAATTGGATCATTGAACAGACTTGATTTACAGTATTCAACATAGAGACTTTATCTCTTTTTCTGTTAAAATAATGCAATTTTTAAGCCTCTAAACCTCACTCTTGCTTTGCTTTCACATGATCCACTGAAGCCACAGAAATGTTTGTTATGAATCACATCAATGGTCATTGTTATTCACTCTTGTGAAATAACAAGGATCTGTGCTAGATGTTCCAGAGGAAGGTGTCAGCTTTTCTGAACATGGGATTAGCTTTGCATGCTTTATGTTATGAAACTTGAGGGTCAAAACCTTTTATAAATATTTATCCTAGTTTGTGTAAATAAGACTGACATTCTTCTTTCCACAGTTGTGTAAAAAGTGAACGAAAATTCTCTTTGAAGAGTCAAATTATAACCTTGCTCTTATGGCTGTGATTTTGTGGAAGACTGATTTTTTTTATGCATTGTGGGAGGGAAAACAGTTTCCTTGATTTCAGCAGACATCCACATTCTGCTGCCATTTAAACATGATATCCATGTCCTCATTTCCAGTATCTTCCCTGCCCTTCTATTCCTATTACTTACCAACAGCTTGACTAAGAGCTCAAATCAAGGTTCAGGCTTCAGTCTACTATTAGTTTCACTCCATTCTCACTTATATTTATACAATGTGAAAGGACTGGACTAAGATCATGTTGGTAGACCTGACTGAGGTTGCGTATCCACGCAAAATGTTCTTCCTGTGAATTGCATAATTGTGCCAGTTACAAACCTGAGCGGAGGGTTTGATCTGAAACTTTGAGGATTACTAAAATAAAAAAAAAGGGAAGAGGATATAGCAATGATTTGTCTATTTCATGGTTATGTAACTCTTTCCTCTTCAGGGTCATCAGTTTTTTGTAAGACTTTTTGTTACCACTACCTATTGTGCCTTCACATGACGTGGAATATTTTAACAAAACAGTAGATTGTATATTTTTCAGCTATCTCTCTCAGATTGGTGTTGCACTCAATAGTACTTAGGGACTTTCTTGATTTCCAAAGGAAGTTTTTACACCTATGATCTAAAAGTTTTAGATTGAAATATTAAGAGAACTGACAGGACTTTAAAGTGGAAGGACAGGAATGGTGAGAAGTTCATTTCTAACAGATGGATCCTGTCCCATCGTGACACAGGGCAGTCTTACCACTCATCAAGGTTAAATTCAGATTTTTAGATACGGGAACAAATTTGATCATGGGTTCAACAGGGCTCTTTGTACATAGTATTGAGGAATATATTTAGTGCAGGGAGCTCCATGAGCAGCTGCAGAGTGAGCTGCAGTTAGAGCTCTGGGGCGTGGGAGCCCCAAGGGAAAGTTTGTGAGCTGCCAACCCTTTGCATGACAACGGGCACAAGGACCTGTGGCCTGAGAAGGGGACTGGACACTTGAGACACAGCAGGACCTGAGGACTCTCGACTTTGCTGTGCTGGGACTGTGAGAATTTAATAGTCCAGGCTTTCCTTTGTTTGGGGTTCCTGCTTGAGCTGTAATTTTGTTGTTGCATCAAGATGAAATTATTTTAAGGATCCAGATGTCTGAGACTCTGTTATGGGAAACCTGGGGTCAAGCCAGTGAGGGAACTTTGTCTGACTGTGAGTGTGGGGCTGCAGCTGCAAAGGGGCCTCGGTTGAGCTCAGGTAGTGCAAGAGTGAGTGACAGGGTGGCTCCTGCATGATCAGACAGGGATGTTTCCTTAACATTAGTTTTGGTAGCACTCCCTGAAACTCAGCTGGATATTGCCTGATATTTTTAAGAATATTCAGAATAGCAGAACAGTCTGTCACACTGCCTGTCCTGTTGCTGGGGGACTTGCCTTTTATGTTTGAAGGAAGATTTCAAAAGCTCCAAAACCTTTGCATACTAGAATCACAAAAATAGAAATCTACTTTTTTAACAAAGTAAAACATAGTGTAAACAAAAATGAAAGGAGGGATTCTTCCAGTGCCAGTGTGTCTGGATCTGCTATTTCTGGTATCCGTCCATTCTTATTATTAAATATAAATAAGGTTAAAAGAAACATGGAGTCCTGAAGGATTTACAAGCTAAATTAGATTTGTGTGGAGATAGGAAAACAAATACAGACAAAGAAAAGGCAGACAACCTCTAAAATTGCTTCTAATGATTAAAAGTCGGGAAATAAATACTTCCAGTAGGGAACATTAGGATGAGTATAGCTCATGTGACACTGGAAATGAGGAAGAGAAATTTGTACAGGAGACTAAGCCTTAGTATAACCAGGCAGCATATAACAGTGATAGTGCTGTAAAAATAGAATGAAAGACAACTTGCTAGCATTTAAAATTTTAGAAATATGAAAATGAAAAAAAAATCTGGCTCCTAGACTACTGATACAATTAAAATAGGAACATGAAATTCAGTTCCCCTTCTGGGAATCAGAAATAAAGTTTTCACGGCAGAGTGGCTGGAGAACAGGTTATGGCAGGCAACTTGGGGTCCAGTCTCTGTTTCAACATCTGCAACCTGTTGCCAAGCTCAGTCCCACAGTGTGCCTATGTATCAAAATGGAACACTTTTTAACATATATTATAAATTTTTAAAGGCTATATATGCCAAATGAGCCTTCTATTGGTTTTGACACTTAAAAGACTAAGGCACACCAAACCAACTGAGCACTCTAGTGTAAACACATTCAAGGTCGCGTTGGATGGGGCTCTGAGTAACCTGATTTATTTGAAGATATGACGGGGATTTGGGCTGGATGACTTTTAAAAGGTTCCTTCCAACCCAAACTGTTCTGTGATTTTATGAATGCAATTTCTATAACACAACTTTACATAACTGTATTGTCTTGAGTATTGATGTGCACCTCCTCAGAAAATATCACCTCTGTGGTGCAATTGGAGACAGTGCCAGAGCATTAATCAGTCAGCACCATGTCACTTAACAGTATCAATTCTGGTAAAGAATTTGCTGTTGTGTCAAAGGCTGAGAGCTGGGACTCAGCACTGTCAGTCAAGTCTGTACATTTAGAATGATGCTATTTTTTTCTGCCAAAGCAAGTCCAAACTTGCCAAGGATTTAGTCTGTTAACATTATACTATTAAGAACTGAAACTCATTCAACTTAAGTTGGCCAACTCTTTCCAAAACAGGGTTCCGTGTGTTGGTTTCTGAAATTTAATAGGAGTCAACAATTACCCTTTAGATTAGATTGTCTATTTAAAATTGCCTACTCTTTCTTAACACAGCTCTTTATTACTGGTATCACATTATGTGTTTGAACTACTCTTTTATCCATAGGATTTTCTGAATATGTAAAACATTTTGGATCTGATCCAAAATGGCTGGATTACTTGTTAAGTTCCAAATCTTGTCTTGACATACAAAGCTGAAAAATAAAAAAAATTCAGCGCCTTGTTCAGCTGCAAATGATTCAACTTCTCATTTTAAACTAGTTCTAAATTATTAAGATCTGTGTATAGAATGTAATTATTCTGTCTCTGATAGGGTGTATAGAATTTGCACCAGTTGTTACTGTAATTAGCTAATTCTTATTAGATTGAACTAATTCAATTATTTGCCATACTTGCACACAAAACCCCTTGTGCCCTTGAATAACCTCAAAACACATCCACTAACCTAAACACACTTCTGTATGTAGGAGATGCAAGGCTGCCACATAGAGCTTTGCAAAAGGACAGTATAAAGAATGAAGAAATTTTTAAAAAACATCTTTACTACTCACCTCAAGCCTAGAATGAAACCGTTTCTCTGTGTAGAGGATTAGACCAATTTTATGTTCATCTTAAACAACAGTAGCTGGTGGTGTTTCTAATGTGTGTAACCTTAAATAAGGTAACTTCCCATACCACAATGTGCTAGATGTATTCTGCACCTCTCTTCTAAATAGGGATAAGAAAGAAGGAGAGCACACAAGATTTAACTTTCACAATTATTTGCTTTTAAGGACTTAATAAACTGAAGGAGAGATCATGTCCTTGGTGAATCTACCAAAGATGAATAGCTTTAAATCTGTACAAAGCTACTTTCTCCTGCATTTGAAAATCAGGTCCCAGTAACCTGAGTAAGCCTTACAGAAAAAATTCGTACTAATAAAATTACCTCTTTCATTAGAGAATAGTAATAACCAACCATACTGTGCAGAACTTTGGGTGAAGTCTGCCAAGTGAACTGAGATATTTCAGAAGGTAGTACACTATTTTCATCCCACATGCTGTTGCAGATGTGGTTTTTTTGCTTGGAGTTCTGGAAAATCTGTTTATTTGATCTTATATCTAAAGCCCCTCTAAGTTAGTGGGGGTGGTTTGAAATAGATCTGATTTGTCTTGATTCATACATTTGTGCATAAGCAACTTAAAATCATGTCTTTGAACATACTGATCCCACTAACATTCTGAAAGAAAAATCTGAAGAAATTCTTGTAGAACAAGCTTGCACCAGAAATGCTGCATCGTGTATTTAAGATAATACAAAATAATAAAACCTGTGTGACATATTTGCTTCTTTTGTTTCGGGATTCAGAAGTTATAAGGAATAGAGACAAACCCAATGTAGGCACAATGTTTTTTAAAAACAAGGAACAAACAGAAATAATGGTAGGAAAACTCACTAGTGCAACATATCACAGAAAGATCCCCAACAAAAGCAGAGACCATCATCACAGATAATCATCTCTGCGTGTGCTCTCAGCTACTTTGTGGAAGCTAAAAGCCTAATGCAATTTTCAGATGCATAAATGGTGATATCTAGAAATTAGGAAATGACCTTTCCTCTGCACACAGAGCTGGTAAGATTTTTACCAGAATATTGTATCCATTACTAGTGTGAAAAAGTCTGGTAATCATAGAATCTTCAAGAAGTTTTCAAAGAAAGTCACAATTTTTATTTTTTTTTTTTCCCCCAGAGAAGGAGCTGAGTCTTCTCAGGCTGAGAGAAGGGAAAGCTTGATTATATTAATACAGGGTACTCAGATGTGGCAGTTATCCAAAAGAAAGGGACTATTCTGCAGAGAAATTATTAATAGGAACTTTAGAGCTGGAAATTGAGGTTAGACAGATTCATCCTAGCAATCTCACACTGTAAGGAGTGAGGACAGCCCAGGAGTCACCTGCCAGAGGAACTAGTGACTCCCCAGAGGAGTGAGAAGAATTGTCTGTAACTGCATCCCAGAAGCTGCTTCCAACACACTGGTAAGATGTGAGTGTGGGCCCCTAATCTGATCTAGGCTATAATCCTGATTTTCTGCATCCTGTAGGCCAGGATCTAGACCCTGAGTATCATGGGATCAGTCTGTCCTCCTCTTTCAGCAATGAAGTTTAGATGTCCAGTATAAGAAGGTGTTCATAATTCATTCATAACACTGAGCAGAAGGATTCTACTTTATTTGGCCCGTATTGGCTAGCCTGTTTGTTTGGCTAGCTTAGCCTACTTTTGAGGAGGGTGTTTTGGGTTAGACTTCAGTGGTTGAAAGCAATCCTGAAGTTAGAAGTTAGAGTGAACTCTGCAGCTGTAAGGATCTAGCCCACGATCTCTAATTACCATCCAAATATATTGATAAAACTATTTAACAGAAAGATCAAAGGAAGAACATATTTATTTTGTCTCTATTCTACTGGTACTTCATAGCAACTGTTCCATTTCACTTCCTAAATGTGTGCAGCACCTAACACAGTAAGGCAATAGTCTTAGATGGAAACAATCCAATAACTTATATACATATATATATATATTTCTAATGACAGGCAAATGCATTTTGAAAATATGGTTTCTTCAATGGAATATGAAAAATGTGGGTACTTAAAGCTGTATTGCAATATTTAGCATGCATATTGATTTTTACAATCATAATATATAGTAACACTGGTTCGTTGTAGATATGACAAAGTGATTTTTATATTACCTTTGTTAAATGTGATGCACGCACACACCAACTTTTACTTGACTTTAATGTGAAATTACATTGATTTCCAGAATAAGATGGATGTAGTCTCTGTAATCACAAATGGTCATGAGAATCTTAGTTTTATATTTCTTCACTTATGGGAAAGCTTATTTTCATATACACATTAATCACATTAGGTATGTGATAATACATTCTCCAGTGTTAAAATGAATTTCTGGGAAACTTGTGATGAGACAAGACGCCAAACTGAATTTAAAGCAAAGGGTAGTCCTAGAGACAAGATGACCCCCATACCCCAAGTCCCACCGCCAAACAAAAAAACAATCCACACCTCAAATCCTTGACAGGATTTCACCACACTGAAATTTGTCTCAGTGGATATTCAGAGCTGACTTTTCACTGGCTGCCAGCTGCTCTAACACCAATCCAGTTTACTCTGCAGGAGACATCTTACACACACATTTTACTAGTGGTATGAAATGTCCTGCCACCTTCCCAGGAGTTTGAACTAATAAATGGATATAATCTCTAGCATATAGAAATGAAAGGCATAAACAGAATATAGTGGTCATTTTGAGTCCATGCTAGTGACATGCAGCCCTGCCTATATTATGGCAAGATTACCAGTATACTATCTGGGGTTGAGGAAACAGCGTTTGTTTACAAATATACTCAAATAAGTTGAATTCATCAGATCAGTCTCTTGGTTTTGGTCTCTCATATTTACTCCTTCTTTCCCCTATTAAGTTATTGTCTTCCTTTCATACTTTCTTTTGAATAAAGTGGAGTTAAAAGGAAACCACAACATGTGCAATGTGGGAAAAATTATATGATGAAATATTTCAACCACACTTTTCACAAATGAAAAATGAACTAGTTAGATAATGATACATCAGTCCTAGAAAGATAAGAAAATGCTGCTTGAATCCTCCAATTTCCTGTTAACACATTATGATCTATTATATTGCCGCTTTTTACCACTGTAAGGAAGTATAAGGCAAAATGCTATTGCAAAAGTGTGTGATACACACTGTACTGTAATTAAGATGAAACATTGCAGTTAAGGAAACCTTAAAGGCACAGTTTAGCTACAGTTGATCTCATGTTGTCCAGAAAGAGGCTAAAATAGACTTTTTACTGTCAACTAGTTCTTTTGTACTACATAATACAGGTTTTTCCATCAGTATTCACTGAAACATTTGGCATTAGCTGGTGAAGTTATGAGTATATCCCAACTCTCAGAGCAACAGCATCCATATAATGCACAACAAAAGTCGGGGACATGACTGAGAGAAACAGGAATATGTATTAGGCATTTACAGATCTGACAGCACAGAAACAAAATTATCAGTGAGATAATGCGAAAAAAGAGCTTCCCGCAATGGGCTGATACCATATGATCAATGATTATGAATAGAACATAGAAATGCTTTTGAACATTCACATTTTTGTTTTACTGCTACTTCTTTTAAGACCTTCCAAATAATCTCCTTTATCGAGCACTTTTCAGCACTTATTGAAAAGGCTTCATGTATTCATTGCTTCCCAGTACAACCATTCTAGTTAGTAACATAGAGACCTAATCACTCCACATTTCTGCAGTGTCAGAAGAGATGGTCGTTTCCAGACCCTGCTTCAGACTTCAAATGGGATCATTGCTCTCTGGCAGCAGAGTTTTCTGCTCACTTCCTCTTCATTGTTTATGAGACTGAATAGACAAATTAAAATTAAGCAACATGATTCAAGTTGTGAACTCTGTAAGTTAAGGCTCATCAGCTTCTCCTGTGTTACTGAAGAGGTAGTAAATGGAAAACCCTGTCTGGGGAAAACACTCTAGGTGAAATCATTTTATTGCTAGTATCTGATGTTGAAAGACATTAATATCTCCTACTATTGAGGAATGCTATTAGTCTGAGAAATTAGGAATATAATGAGACAAGGAGCAAGATAACAATGAAACACTGTGATTGCTTTTCCCAGCAACTAAATACTATTAATACATGGTGGCCCTGGCACATTCTGTTTTCAAGAAGTTCAGAGTAGAGATGTCAGCTAATTTTTCAGCTAATCGCTATAAATTAAACAGTTTTTACTATTAAAACCTATACTAAAGCTTGTGAGGAGATGTATACAGTGACTTCCATAATTCTTGTCCTTTTCCATCCATTTAATGTTTCTTCTTCAGAGCATGTATGAGTTTCCTTTTTCATATTTATCTATTAATCTTAAGATAATATCTTAATCTTATCTATTAAGTCCCATAAGACAGAGTGGACAGGGGTGGCTGGACTTACTACAGTATCTGTCTGTCTGCATTGCTGTAAAATGGGGCAATATGATTAGATAAAATTAATCCCATACCTGAATTGCCACAGCACACAATCCACAAAATGTGTCAAGCCTCGTTTTAAGAGACACTAAAAAGCTATGTAATACCATGTTTAAAACTTTTTAAAAAACCTTTGAGGACGGTTCTTAATTAAAAATTATTGTGGAACCAATGAAAGACAAATGTGTCATTCAGGAAGGAATGACTATTCCCCCTCACTCTGACAGACTGATATATACCATAATGACAGAATTAATGAATTGCTGCTTATATAGTTTTTGTTGTCTTGCCTCATTCCCCATAGACCTACTATCAAACATTGTGTCAGCAAGCTAAAACATTTGGAAAACAACCTTAAGAAATCAATGAAGTAGAATTAAGGGTCTCTGCTTCCCTACCTAGTAAATGTACCAAGGACTCTCTCCAAAAGCAGAGACCACCTTACAGTCTACAGTGCAGGAATTAACTCATTTAGTCACTGCCCTTCCAGCCTGACAGGCATAGTGGGTCTTGCAGATCAGATATACAAGTAAAATAAGCACTGAAATTTCAGCACTGTATTAGCCAACTTTTAGGTATCTGTCTGGTGGCATCTGTTATTCTGGTTTAGGGACCTGTGCTCCTGCACAGTCTTTGAGTGAAATTAGATTTTCAAAAATGCAAGCCATCAAATCCTAAAGACCTGCTGTGCTTGCAAACCTCTAAGTCTAGTTGACTGCTTGATGAAGTTAAGTCTAGGATGCACAGTTCATCCAAACTCTTGTCTACAACATGACTTGCCATATGCTGGCTCAGTTATGTGTATACCAGGACTTAAAAAATCCCTGCTCATTTCATCATGCACAGATACTCCTGGTCAACCCTCATCGGGAGAGCAGTGGCCCTTTGTAGGTTTTAAGCCTTCTTTCTCCCAAAGGAAATAGTAAAATCATAGAATGGGTTGGGTTGGCAGACACATTAAAGATGATTCAGTTCCAATCCCCCTGCTATGGACTGGGACATCTTCCACAAGACCAGATTACTCAGGGCCCCATCCAACCTGGCCTTGAACACTTCAAGGGATGGGGCACTCACAGATTCTCTGGGCAACCTGTTCCAGTGCCTCATCACCTTCACACTAAAAAGTCTCTTTTTAATATCGAATCTAAGTATACTGTCTTCCAGTTTAAAGCTATTGTCCCTTGTCCTAACACTGCATGTCCTTGTAAAAGGGTCTCTCTCCTGTTCTCTTGTAGCCCTTTTAGGTACTGGAAAGTGTTATAAGGTCTTCCCAGTGTCTTTTTTTATCCAGGTTGAACCCCAACTCTCTCAGCCTGTCTTCATAGCAAAGATGCCCCAGGCCTCTGATAATCTTCATAGTTGCCTCTAGTCTCTCTTCAACAGGTCCATGCCTCTGTATCTTGGGGCCTCAGAGCAGGATGCAGAGCTCCAGGTGGGGTCTCACCAGAGCAGAGCAGAGGGGAAGGATCATCTCACTTGACCTGCCCATGCTGCTTTTGATGCAGCCCAGGATACAATCGATTTTTGTGCTGCAAGTACTCATTATCAGGTTGTGTTCAGTTCCTCATCAGCCAACACCCCCAAGGGCTTCTCCTCAGGGCTGCTCTCAATCCATTCTCTGCCCTGCCTGTGGTTGTGCTTGGCATTGCACCAACCCAGGTACAGGGCCAGGCACTTGGCCTTGTTGAACTTAACGAGGTTTGCACAGACTCATCACTCAAGCCTGTCGTGGTCTCTCTGGATGGCATCCCTTCCCTCCAGCGTGTTGAGTGCACCACACAGCTTGCAAGCAAACTTGCTGAGGGTGCACTTAATCCACTGAAAAAGATGCTAAACAGCACTGCTCCCAGCACCAATCCCTGAGGAATACCACTTGTTGCTTGTCCCTGCTCGGACATCAAGATGTTGACTGCATTGTCAACTGTCATGGCGTTTTTAACTGTTCAATTTGCATACTAATTGTTTTAAATAGCTAAATAGCAAAACAGCCTGAGATGCTGAAGAGCTGTTACAACAATTGTGGTTGTTTCTGGCCACACAGGCAAGTATGGTGATATTTTTACTTGATCAGTCATTGTATGTACATTGCCAAGGTAGAAATGAGTCAGGGACTCCCCTGTTGTAACAAGCAGACCACAAAGTTACCG
Source organism: Dasyornis broadbenti (assembly GCA_013397935.1). Taxonomy (NCBI): domain Eukaryota; kingdom Metazoa; phylum Chordata; class Aves; order Passeriformes; family Dasyornithidae; genus Dasyornis; species Dasyornis broadbenti. Next base: position 495,208 of record VZRN01005166.1, on the reverse strand, counting down.
TAACATGTGAACTAAAACAATTCTATCACTTGTGGCGATCAAGGCCTTCCCTTACATGAGACCCAACGTGCCTAATTGAACCAAGTTCTCACGTCCTGTGTACCCTGTGCAGAGGAAACAGGCAGTTAGCTGAAGGTCAGCACTCTCATATAACTGTCTCAGTAAAAAGAAGATAAAATCACAATCAAGCTGCTAGTTATTTAAGATAGGAAACTATGAGGACTATTGTAGGCCATGTTTAGGTCATTGCAGGAAGTACTCAAGGAGCACATTTAGTACCTGAAAGGCAAAATATTAACCCTGTCCTTTCCTGACTCAAATAAGAGAAGAGAAGCCTCTTTTCCTTTCTATGTTTGCTTACAGCTTCTGCTTTCATTTTAGACAGAAAATGGTCTTCATCCTGAAAGATCATCTGATGCTGTATTTTGTAATTTTGCTGTGGATACAGATAATGATTAGTACATCCATTGTAATGTAAAGCATCATTATTAGCATAGATAGGTAAATAGGGTTCTACTCATTAATTTATAGCATAAGATTTAGGGAGCAGATTTCTACAGATTTAGGGAACACTGTAAAACAATAAAAAATGAGTATATGCTATCTTGGGGCTGTTATCCACCCTCAATAAATGCTATCAAGATACAAAGAAAGCAGCTATGGATGCCAAGGAAATTCTAGAAATTCTGTGGGATCTGTCCTGGTGAACTCTGCTGGGATGGGAGAAGGATGAATCATGCCTTACCTGAGTGTCTACTCTTTCTTCTGACTACCAAGCATTACTTTATAGAACAGATGGAAAAAAAAAATCTTAAATTGTCACTACAAATTTGATCTGCATGCTTAAGGCTAGAAACTCTTTTCTCTCTGCAAATAGTCTCTCAGAAAGAGCCAGATTGGCTATGGGTGTTTTATCACTATATATGATTAGTCAGCACAAAGTATATAAAATCCTGCTGGATTATATTGTCTTCCACAGGAAAGGAGAAAAGAGAAAAAGTGCCCCCGAGAAAAAGCTGACTAACTCCATATGGGCAGGGACATGGTATAGGAATCAGTTCCTGTATGGCAACAGGGAGATAGGAATGTCAGCAATAGCACAGGAGCAAACAAAAAGAAGCATTATTTTGATGTCTGTAGCCCTCACAAGGAAGTATGGGAAAGGGAACATCCCCAGCTGAATAAAACAGAAGCTCAGTTCCTATAGCAGCAATAAAAATATACAGATATGGGAATAAAGGGATCTCACCTCAACTCTCAATCTCAGGGTGTCTCAGCTACTGTCAAGCCATTAGCCCTTCTATACCTAGAGTTGCTTTGCTGAGCAGAGACCACCTTTCCACACTTTGATTTCAGAGGGTGGAGCAGTTTTCTTATTCCAAGCACTTGTAAAATGTGTGTTTTAGGATTTTTGTGTGTGCTGGAGTGGGAGGTTCTGGGCTGTTGTTTCATGCACTGTGGGTCATATTTTAAATAGCTACCTCATGGAAACTAAACCTTCTACTTTTACACCCAGCAGCAGAATAGAATAACAGCAAAAAACCCGAGCCATAACTCCCCTTGCAGAGTCTGCCTCAGTCTCTTTCCCTCTCCAAAACAACTAATACTGTATCTGGACGGTTTTTATTCATGTTCTGAATCTTTAACCACTCCTTCCTGGGAATTTTTTTTCACCATGAGAACAATCGAGTTCTGGAACAGGTTACTTGGACAAGGTTTATGTTCTCCATCTGTAGTGATTCCAAACTGCCTGAATATGACTATGAGAAATATTTGAACCCAGCTTCAAAGCTGGGCCTGTTTTAAGCAGAATGCTAAACCAGATGACCTCCAGAGGTCTCTTCTGGCCTGAATTATTCCAATTATTCCATGAATCTATGTGATTGGATGAGATTGGTAATGTGAGCTGAGGATCAGGAAAATGAGAAGAATAGTAACATCTCCCGAGTCTGGCATCGCTGTGTTTATAAAGTGAACTTCACAGATAATAACTCACCTGAAGGAATATTTGCTGCATCAGACATGAATGACTTTGTATTATTTTAGAAAACTCAGTACACTCTGTTTGCCATTTAATTCTGAAATTTCATGGGACATTTAGTAGCAGACAAGTGAAAAATCTGGATGTTTTTTGCTGAAACTGAGAGATTGAGAAAGCAATGTGAGTATGTGCCATATGTCTCACTGAAATACAAGAAATTTGAGTCATAAATTGTTTTCTATAACTTTTTCCTCTAAACAATAGAACCTCCCCAGGAAGTTGTTCAATGAGAATACAGTTCATGGTTTCAAAATAATAGTAGGCTAATTAGTAAAAAAAAAAAGTGTTCTTACCGCTAATTAACATAGTTCTAAACCCCATCCATTCTAGAAATAGCACAAAAAGCATACAACAGATGTATCTCAGTGGAATTACATCAGACATCATAAGTTTACCTAGATTAAATGACTGATAAATGTCACAATGATGTATGACATTACTGATGCAATAAAAAGTTTCTAGGCACTATAAATAAGACATTTTGCACAAGGCCTTTATTGACTGCTTATGCTTGAGATTTCAAATGAACTTTTTCTGGTGTGAAAACCAAACCAAAAGATTTCTTTGTACGTTTTATATTCCCAATGAATCTGATTGTGATTATTTAGAACAGGTATTTTTTTTAAAAGTATAATAAGATCTTTTTCAGGTTTGGATTGTGACAATTCACATTTGATAGAGTTATAATGAAATTACCATACTCAGCTTGACTACTGGCACAGTAAATACTGCTCTAAAGGAGAAAGTTAGAACATTATGGCAAAGTTTGTAAGCCATCAATGATCTCAGAGGAAGGGCGTTTCTTCCAGTTGTTAACTTAAACAAAAACAACTGAAGACTATACCCTGTCCTGGAGGGAGCAAAACACTGGGAGTTTCACAAAATGCACTCTAAATATATTCGCTTAGAATATCTTTTTTGTGAATCAGCTAACTCCAGTGTTGGTCTGTTGTAGAGAAGGCTTGTTCCAGCATTCTGAAGTTACAGTAAATCTGAGACTTTATCAAATGCAAAGCTGATTCAGGCCTGTTTTGTCTCCAAACTGACTCTGTCCATTTACAGTCCATACCATCAACTGATCTCTCTGTCTTGCCCCCATGGAGCCCCACATAAAAGAGAAAAAATGCAAAAGCCAATGGTTGAACTAGAAACCAGAAGGCACAAGTTCAAATTATGTTTTACCACACACTTCCTGTGTGATTACAGACTGGTCAGTCTCCCAGGGCTTTAGCAGGGGTAAATACAGCTCCTTTGCAACCTTTAATATATTCTACAGAAATGGAAACCAAATTAGTATTCAAGACCTTTCTCCTGCCATATGTCATGATGATGGAGAGACATAAGGAAGACATGATCTTTCCTACCCTTCAAACACATCTAACTCATTTCTCTCTAAATTCTTCTCTGCCTTTCCTCCTTACCCTGCATTAAACTCTGGACACCCATTGCAAGTTTCTGACAATCCTGTGAGCAGAAATCCAAGATGCTGCACTAACAAATAATATAGATAGCTTCAGGTCTCCATCCCTGTCATTGCACCTTTCAGGAGTTTTTACACTGAAAATGTTCTTTATTTGCAGATTTAGGCTAGACAATCTGGGCCAATGATTTTTACTTCAAGTAGTTGTGAAGGGCAAAAATTATGTTCAGCTAGGCAGCTCATGTTTCTTGCATAAGAGTATCTTTCAGGATTTTATCTGTCCTGGAAAAGGGCAGATTTTTAACTGATTAAAAGGAATAGAAAATGTATCACATTCTACACAAAAACTGTAGGACAACTCCTGAAGTCTTTTAAGCAGCACTTTGACATTTCTGCTTTTGTGATCCAACAGCCATGAAGAGAGAACTGGGGGGAGGGGATAAAAAAAAAATCTATATTAGGTCCTTGCTTCAAGCATTTATTGAGAAAGGTAATTGGTGATTGCTAGTATGAATACCCAGTTTGAAAAAAACCTTTGTTCTCAAGGGAAGCTGGTTTTTTTAAGACCAAGTCTCTTTAAGGAATCTTGAAAGAACAACTGAAGTAAACAAATAAGGTATCACCCAAAAATCCACCCCTGTCCCCCAACTACTGAAGTCCATATGCTCATCAGATGTATAGTAGTGTTCTCACTAGGAATAAAATAATTCAATTGGTTTTTCCTGCATCCTACACAGATTCCTGTCTGCATAGGCAGAACAGAGGGGCTGAAGAGAACAGAGTGCCAAAGACATGACCAGATAAGTGCCAAGAGCACAACTAGAAGTCAAAAAATAGGAGCATTACTTTTTCTTTCTTCCTTTTAAAAATAATCTTATAATGTCTTAAATGCTTACTTTATTTGGCTAGTGGAAACAGATGTGTCCTTTGAAAACAACATAAGTGATCAAGATAGCAGCAGCATGAAAGCATAGGTTACACTGCAGCTAAACATGACCTGTGTGTGCAGAAACTTCTGGTTGAGCTGGTGGCTTTTATTTCCAAAGTTGCTTTCTGCACAGCTACAAGAATAAACTGGATTGGTCTAGAAAGAGAAAAATAGCAAGCTGCAGCAGAATAATTTATTCTGAATATTTTATTCCTTGATTTCTTTAATTGGCTGTTAGTATCTCATGCATCCATCCATTATTATGCGCCAAATAATAGAAATTTAAAGCCAAAAATATTATTTATTTTACTTTGATGGAGTTGAATAAATCAAGGTTTTGAAACATGTCCTAGAGTTGCTATTATTAATATGGATTTTTAAATGTAGCTTGTAATAAAACAGCAATAAGTATTTCTTGATTAGAATAATCTTACTGAAGTATTTACATTGGTCACTGGCCTTTTTACTTTGTGATTTACAGTGCTAAAGAGATTAAGCTTTAATTCCTGTTAAAAGAACAGTTCCTGTGGCAGCAGTTTCTGTTAGGAGAACACACAGCTCAGAGTTTTAAAGACTAACATCATTTTCAAGCCTTGGAAATATTTTTTTTTCCCTTTACCACTTTGTCAGTGATCTCATGGATTTGCTCTGAGTAGGAGTTTGGACCTGATGGCCTCAAAGGGACTCAAATCAGTTGAAAATTACTATGGGATCAATGATAGTGACCTTACACAGAGATTCTGGTGAAATGTGAACATGAACTGCCAGTGAAACACAGTAATGTCTACTTTCTTTCATTTACAGCTAAATTTAGGTTCTAGAAGTGGATACTGATAATTAGTTCTCTATGCTGTGTGCCTTTGTAAAATCCATGTTCAAATGTACGTGTAAATACACATACATTTGAGTTCAACATGTGCATGCCTATATAGAAAGATATAAACATTATATATCAAAGGCTAAATATTACACCACCACCAGAGAAGGCATTTAAGTTGGAAAGCGATGCATTCTTAGTTGAGGAAAAACTTAGATGTGTGCAGATGTAAAAGTAAAGGGTTTACTTTTGACAAGGAGAAAATAGCATCACTGATTGTCTTGAACTCTGCCTCCTTTCGATCAGAACTGGACACTGTAAGCCAATAGAATGAATATATTTATTCTATGTGTACATAACCACATCCAGTGATGGTTATAAAATCTTATGAAGGGCTTTTGATGAATTATTTTGGGTTTTTAAGAAATCATCACATTCAATCATCATCATCTCAGTCAGAACAAAGCTTTTAATATTTTAAGTCCTCAGCTAACCCACACAGGCTTTTCTAGGCCCCAAAACAAAAAAGGCTATCTCTTATCTTGGTGCAAAGTCATAACTTCTTAAATTCTCTTTTCAGAATAGCTAGTTGTTATCCAAACTAGATGCTTTTGCCCAATAAGTTTATTTCCTCAGTTTCTTTGTCTCCTTTCAAGGCAACAGTAGATTTGCAAATCAAAACCAGAAGAGGCATCTGCTGAGTAAGGATTTTTCTCCAACTGATAAACCAGTTCAGCTGAGTTAACATCAAATTCATCACATTAGAGGTAGAGATACAGCATTGAAAGGAGGGAAATAAGTATCTCTGTGTATCGGATGAAAGAGAGAGAGCAATTGTCCCAATCACAAGTTTTGATATTTTGTCCTGATCACAAGTTTAGATAAAGTATTTCTACTTCAGTTTAACTGCTGCTTATTGCTAGTGGCAAGTAATTCTCTACCCAGCCCACCCCAGGAACACTCAGAAGCAGTGTGCACTTATGTTTGCATATACCCAGCTAAGGAGAACCACATGGCACATCTGCTATACTTGATATCAAATCACAGAAAGCTTCATGAGTGTAATGAGTAACAAGAAAAAAGAATTACGAGTTCTTCAAATTGTCCTAGACACATATCCCAAACATTGAAATATATTGCCAGGCTGTGTAAAAAAGGAAGACTTGTCCAATTTATATCTGAATGGAAAAGCTTTATAGACTTTTTATTGTTTTAATGGAGTTTTGTGTGCTTATGTGAAGAGATGAAAGATGAGAGAAGCTGCATAAGAGGAGCAGAATGCCAAATAGACCACTAGATTAAGGGCTGGAGCATAGCTGTAAGGAAAACCAAAAGACAGATATGGATATGCCTTTCTTTGGTTCTGTTAAAGGGACTTGAAGCTGTGAGCAAATAAACTTTCTGCTGTTGGATTCTTGATATAAGGGAAATGGAATTTTGTATGTCTTTTGCAAATTAACTGGAGAGCATCTATCACCAGTTTCTTATCCTAGCTGCAACTGGCCCTGTATCAAATTTTAAATAACCACTTGGGTCAGCAACAATTTACATTAAAATGTTAAAACATAAAAGCCTAGTTCTGTGCCCTCTCAGAAGTGTTAGAACATTTTTTATGTACGTTAGTACTCTGCTGCTGGCCTTCCATTTGCAATTTTAGTCCTTTTCATTTTTAAGTGCTGTTTTTTGCATTCATCAAATTATACCCCAAGATATGAAGAGCAATTCTGACAACTGGTCAAGACAAAAGTGCTTCCATGAAGTTTTGTGGCATTGCTATAATGGTTAGTATCAGCCACTGTTATTAACTAACATACTGAATTTCCTTTTCAAATACTGAGCAGTAAAAGATACAAATGTTTACAGTTTAGTATGAATATTTGCTGCAACTATAAGCTATTATTTTTTCTCCACTAAAACTGTATTTTATTAAGTTACCTTAATGCTCTTGTGAGTAAGCCTTCTCATTCCACCTGCAACAAGTTCCTGCTAAGTGATCATGTCAACAGCAGCCACAGCCAAGGTAAGCCACACCAAGAGGCAAAGAGAGTGGTGGTGTTCACAGCAAAACCAGCTGTACGCTATTTGATCTTGTTTTCACCAGTGTAACTCCTGCCATATGAAATATGAGTCCAGCTTATGTACTTAACGAGGGCAGCAGTCTTCTAAAGTGCATTCAAATACATGAAATGGGAACCACTGCGTAAGCTGATGGAAAAAACTCAACACACAGGGCAACTTTCATCAGACAAGTCCAATTCTCAAAGAAACAGATTAAGAAAATTTTGAGGCAACTGATGGTAAAGGACTCGTCACCACAATACTAGCAGTGACAAGAATCAATGACAAAGGGATGCAATATTTTTCAAGTACACATTTTGGCTCTATTTTTCCTTCAACTCTTTGGACCCTAGGAAGACACTTCTGGGTTTGTTAGGTAATTAATAAAGTTTCCTTGATTTGTCTGGATCTGGAGTGCCAAAGAGACATCAGAGATCTTCAAGAATGTTTGAAGAATGTGATGTCCACCCTGAACAAGATTTTTAGAGTCAAGACTGCACTACCTAACACTGCACTAACACATTTGCTTCCTGTTGTTGCCTATTCCATATTGATTTTTCTTTCCTGAGCATGTAGTAGTTGAGGACATTAGAGGCAATGAAATGTCCTGTACCTTTGCTCAAGAGATAAAGACACTGAAAGACATTACTAGGATGTCTTTGTCAAATTACAACTGAAACCCTAAAGGTACTAAGCCGTTAGTTGTTCAGAAAACATTATTTATTTTTAACAAAATATCATATTAGTTGTGTTGGGCTTTTTAATTACAAAAATTGCAACTGAGATATAAAATAAGTAAATGCAATTTTTAATTTCAGCTTTCTTTTTTTTTTTTTAAACTCATTAACCCTATGGACATGAAGATATTACAAACTGTTTATCTCTTTCTCAACTTTTTTCTTTCACGATGTTTCAAAATTTTTCCTGTGTGGGAGTATAGATGGGAAAATCTCTGTTCCTTAATTTTTAAAATTTTGATGAAAACTAAACTTTGTCTTTTCAAGGTCAAACATTCTCTTTTACGTTATAAATTTGTTATAAAACATTCTTGATAAAATTATGTAATTTATGAATGTTAAATTTACACTGCTGGCTTTAATGAGAAACAAATGAAAAAAGATATCACAGAAAGAGTTCACAGTGAGCATTTATTTATATTAAATTCTGGGATTGGATTTGGGACAGTGGTAAAATGAAGTCATATGTGAATTGTATTCCTAAATATATATATATGGATTTATGGTAACGGAAATCCATGTTTGAGTCATTTAGATAAAATGCATGGCAAACAGCAGAGCTCTTCTGTGTTTCATTTATACAGAAATATAGAAAGTGAGATAACACCAGTGAAGTTTCTTTTACTAAAGGAGTGTTAAGCTGCCAAACACTAAATATTCACTGGACTCATTTCTCAGTTGCTCTTGAGGACTTGAGTACAACGTAAAAAAAGTGGCTTTTCCATAAGCAAATGTTTATAATAAATGTTTTCACACATCAAAATTTCTTCCAATCTGCAATAAAAATAATTGATGTTACCTCAGAATTGTTGGATGACTAGATTTGTTTCTTGAAATTCTGAAGAAAAAAAATACCAGAGTTCTAAATAGAAAAATCTAAACATTGACATTTTTGAGATACTTTTTTTTTTTTTTTTTTAGTTCACCCTTCACAAAAGCATTTCAGGTCTATCAAATTTGTATAATGTGGTAGGGTGGAAATTTGGAGTTTTTTAACAGTGAAACAAATTCTTAACTGATCTGACTGTAAGAAAATATACAGACAGAAACAAAAAACTGTAGATATTTTAGGAAACTTCCCTAGTGCATTGTGAATGGCCAGTAACTTTCTCAAATTCTGAACAGATAGTTCAGCTAGTTTTGCTTAACTATTGTTATATGAAAGAAGCATCCCATTTTACCTAGTTTGCACTAAGATTCTTGCTGCAAGAAATGGGGCTGCCAGCCATCCTTTAAAGAAAATTCTAGACCACAGTAATGAGATTTTGTTTTAGCTGATCACACAGAATATCTTTCCTTGTGAAATGTAAATTCAAATTAGCTACAACTTGGGTCATAGCAGCAGGACTTCCCAAGAAGGACACCCTATGTAAGGGAGGTTGTGGAGTCTCCCTCTCTGGAGACATTCAAAACCCACCTGGACCCATTCTTTTGTGACCTGCTCTAGGTCTTGGAAGGGAAGCTGAACTAGATGATCTCCAGAGGTCTCTTCCAACACTAACAATTCTGTGATTCTGTGACAAAATGTATGCAAAAGAAAGCAGCTTTCAGTGTAATAGGGTGGACTTTATTTTTTATTGGGTGGACAAATTTTTCCCCTGTCAAGTAACCAGTAGAAAGAATATTCTAAAATAGACTCTTTTAAAGTGATTTAATACACTTGCCAGTCAGGAGGAACAAACTTCATAGTAATTAATCTGGTTTAACACTTTATGTACTTGGGCCAGATCAAATTGGTTTAACCCATATGAAGATAGCTATCTAAATTGTCTGTGGCTCTTCTGCCAAGAAAGGAAAAAGAAATGATAGTGGGAAATGCAACAGGATAAAGATTCTCAGGAGTCAAGAGGATGTCCAAGCCACAAATACATTCCAGTAGATCACTAATGAGTGAACATGTCTCATGTCTTACCGCCTGCTATAATCACTCATTTGATTTAAACAACATTTGGTTCCAATGTGTGTTTCATTTCCAGAAGGCGGGTAAAACTCTAGCTGAAAATGATATTCAGTGTTGTCTTTACTGTTTTGATTAATTTCTAGGCAGGATGATTGTGGTTTGGGTTGCTTTGAGCACTGGCATGAAGAGTTTCCACAGTTTGGCTCGCAGTTTACTATGACCAAGTTTTGTGGCAGCTAGATTCTTTGTTAAAACCTGGTTGAAACTAAAAATTTGATTTCCACAGGAAATACTGACATTTGGGGGTGTGGGGGTGGGGAATGGCAAGCTCCAGTTAAAACTGAAAACTGATCATTTTCTGAACTCTGTGTAAAGGGAGATTCCAAGGGGGTAAAAATTGCTTTGGGAAGAATGAACTGTTGGAGACTGATTCTGAGAAACAACCTAGGTGGTCCCTGGAAACTGGGGACCATGAGATCATCTAGTTTCAGAAAACCAAAGATAGTCTGAAACATTCACTGCATTGAAAAGGAAGCCCAGAATCCCTTGACACCAGCAGGGCATGGTAGGAGGACTGAGAAAGAAAAAAAATTGAAAGCCTCATATCCTTTAAGATTTAAATTTAGTAGTGTGAGGACTGCCCAAAGTTTTCTGACTCATATCACAGCATGGCCTTGAACTTCAGATCCTGGACTTTGAGATTGCTAAATATTATACTAGACAAAACCAGGAATGCAACCAACTTCAGTCACCACGGAAGTTCAGAGCAGGGAGATATGTTGTTGCAAACAAAATATTTGTGAAGACCTTATTTTCAATTCTTAAATATCAGCCAAAACAGGCTCACTCCATTGTTGATGTAAATTGGCTGCTTTCAAGCACATTAAGAACCCTATTCCGTTGGTTTTGCGTTACTCTGCATGAGGTATCATTTGAAATTCTTTTGTATTGTAGGAATCAGTCCAGGGAACACACAACATGAATGTACAGTCCTGCCCACAGCTGTAGAAAGAATGAAATCTTCAAAAATGATGTTTATCTAGAAATCAAGTTCCTTCAGTCCCACAGAAGAAAAACACCACTCCCTTCACCTTTCAAGAAGCATTTCCCTCCTCTGTTTTTCAAACTTTAATTAAAAATTGCTATTAAATTTTATTTTGTTTGCTCATCTCATTTCCAGAGAAGTGACCAAGGAAAACTCTGCAGTAAATAAAAAAAGGAGAGTAGAGCCAAGGAAAATCTCTTACCTTTGACTCTTTTCAGTGAAACAACTGAGTCAACTAGTCTAAAACTGAATTTTTTTACTTGACAAACTGTGAAAAGTAGTTGAAATACATAAAAATCAGACTGAATAAGTTCTAATCCCAAGGTAGCACACAGTGGACATCAATTACTTAGATTTTAAGATAGGTCAATATGGAAGTAGATCCACTGAAGAGGAAAAAGTCAATTCTTGACAAATAGCAATTCCACTAGCTCTATGCCCACAGCAAATTGCCTACACTTCCATTCACTTTTCTTTGGATACTTATTCCTTTTTCAGCTATGAGATAGTTCCTTTTTCAGAAAATTATGGATTGTTTTAGCTTTCAAAGCTATTGCTTTTCACATTTGGTGGTGATGCAGTGAGCAGTGATGAACTTCCTCACCATGGATTAACTTGCAAAATTTTCCCAGCAATTGACTTTGTTTGGGGATATTGTCTATGCCAGTGCTGTTAGTAAAGCCATTCTTAGCCTTGGTACCAAGGTAGCGATGTGCTGTGAATGTGCTCCTCTATCTGCAGCTGTGTCCTCTCTTGCATAGAAGAAACAAGGCAATCACTCAGTTATTCTGATCATATAAGTCAAAAAACTGTCTTCCTGTTGAGTTCAATGGGCCTCATTCTTCTCTTCATTATACAGTCCTTTTCTGGGCTAATGCCACTGGGAGGCTGTTACACCACCACAAAACTGGTCCTATACATAGAAATAGTCCTGGAAAATCCTGGAAATAATACAATACTGAGAAGATTCTTCCCTGTATAAAAGCACATTGAATTCTTTTTAGTATTGTATTCTTATCAGATTTCATCTTGCTGTCTGAACTGAAGAAACATGGAGAAATAGTTGCACGTCTTAACTTTTTTCTCTAGGATGCATTCAGCATAGTGGATTAACGTGTCTTATTTTGAAGCCACATTCACTCTTGAAACACCCATTCCCTTACACTTCCACAATGCTGCTGTGCCCAATCCACCTCTAAATACAATCATGATATGTCCTTGATTATTTCCTCATCAGACAGAAAAATTGTTAATTCTACCCATACCACATAATTTAGAATAAGGATCTAACTTCAGTACTTTCCAGAAGACAATTAGAAACTGCAATGGTATTTAGCTACAATATTTCTGACATTTTAAAGTGAGGAAAACATTTCTAAACAACTGGAAAAAGAAAAGTATATTTACAGAAAAGTATGCATGCAAACACATGCACATGTATGCATATGCAGATATATATGTGCAGGATTTATATTGTGTTCCAACATGGAATGAGAAGAGTCTCCAGTATTTGGCCTAAAAATCCTTCTAACATATGGATCCTATTAAAATGTACCTCAGTCTAACTGTGGCTGAGCAAACAAAAGTGGTTCCACATGGCTGATAAAAAGCCTGATCAAGAATGGGAAAGAAAAATGTTTCTACTTGCCTTGCTGCCTCCGGAAATCTGCAGATCGAAGACTGAATTATTTTGCCTTTACTGCAGTGTATGAAGTCACTGAAGTCTGACCATATCTCCATTCAAACTAGAGGGAAAATATTAGATGTATTCAGCCAAACAAAGCCCACTGATTCCACATTGAAACCTAATGAGAGCAATATCTATATATGCTAAAGGGAAAGCTTTCTTCCCCTCACATCTTGCAATCTATATCCTTCCCACAACACTGTGAGAGTAAAGAATTTGGACAATAGATTGAGAACCTCTGTTTAGAGCAGGGAGCTTTAAATACAACATCTACCTATTATGCTAAATACAATAAAAACCTGTATGTTCTATGTGATCCTTCTTAAACTTGCATAGTAGTTCTAATAGGGCAGAGAACTTGTAAACTAATTTATGTGTCCTGCTGAAACAAGAAAGGACACCTGTTTGTCAGCACAAAGCACAGTGTACAACAGTCTAAAACTGCACCCTTATCTCTCCATTGGATGCAGTAATGGTTGCACACCCAATATATCTCCTCTATCGGTACTTCCTGACAAAGTACCGCAGCACTGCAGCTTACGGTGTCATGTAGGAGAGAAAATAACTGATGCCTAATCTGCTGATGCAGAAATACAAATAGCTTCTCACATTATACCACAGCTAATATGTGATCAAATATTTCTAAACTTAGTTCCTTATAAATAGGGAGTCATAAGGAGAGCCTAACAGAGTTATGTAGTAAAAGCAAGCTTGTAAGAGACAGAGAAGGCAGTCTTGTGAAAGGTAGAAGATAGTAATAGATTTACTCGTCTCAAATAGCACTTTATTTCATATAGAAGTAAAATACCATGACATCAGTGGAGATATTTCTGAAATTAGACACTCCTCAGAAGATTAAATTTACAGGTATAAACTGATTCAAAAATAATAGAACCATTAACAATCACAGCAGCTTTTTAAATCAAGCAATTGTGTTTTGTTTTCTTCTTTTAACTACAGAATAAGGGGTAAAGGGAACAAATAGTCAAATTGGGTAGCTTCTGCAATAGATGTATAAAATATTAGTAGTCTTACCCCTTCTCCAACTTTTCTTACACTTCTTATTCCTTAGCTCCTTTTTTCCCCACCTCCATCGCCAATGAGCGCCTGTTCATCTCTGCGTTCCAGTCTACCTGGCATTGCTTCCTTCCTCCTTCTCAAGACATTCTCCTTCCAAACATTCAGTGTACTTATCTTTGATCTGGCATTTATGTCATGATTTAAAAGATAGATAGCAAGAAACAGATAGTGAGGTGAAAAACAGTATTGAGATAGACTAATGGGATTTTGATGGTTTTGCTTTATCTTCTTCTTCACTGTTTTTTCCCAGAAGCCACAGTCAGGATGGGCCTTAGGGCCACAGTCAGGAAAGAGCCAAGAGGAGGCTATGAATGGATCCTTGTAAAGGTACTCAGGTACTTGCCAAGACAGAAAACAGAGGGGCTGAAGAGAGAAACTTTAAACAAGGTATAGCTCTGTCCTGGAAGTGTTGAAATCCTGTTCAACTAAAATTCCTTACTTCACTGGCAAGCAAAGTATTAGCTTCTTCAGTGCAATTTAAGCAGATACAAAGCAACGAAACAAGTGCTGGATCCTTCAACTGGAACGGGGCAACCCAGGATGTATGGACAAACTGGGGAACAAGAGGCTGGAAAACAGTGCCTTGGAAAGGGACCTGGGGGTCCAGGTCAGTTGAACATGGGTCAGCAGTGCCCTGGCAGCCAGGAGGGCCAACCCTGTCCTGGGGGACATCAGGCACAGCATCATCAGCTGAGCAAGGGAGGGGATTGTCCTGCTCTGCTCTGACCAGGGGCAGCCTCACCTTCAGTGCTGGAGTTTTAGGGGCCACAATATGAGAAAGGTATTAAACCATTAGAGAGTGTTCAAAGGAGGGCAAAGAGAAGGGTGAAGGGCCTTGAGGGGAAGACATATGATGAGCAGCTGAGGTCAGTCGGACTCTCCTGAGGGAGACTGAGGGAAGACCTCATATCAGCCTACAGCTTCCTCATGAGGGGAAGTGGAGCAGAAGGCACCAACCTCTTCTCTCCAGTGGCCAGTGATAGGACTCAAGGGATGGCATGGAGCTCTGTCAGAGGAGTTTTAGATTGGATATTAGGATATTAGGAAAAGATTCTTCACCCAGATGCTGGGCACTGGAACAAGCTCCCCAAGGGAGTGGTCACAGCACCAGCCTGACAGAGCTCAAGAAGTATTTGAACAATGCTCTCAGGCACATGGTGTCTTTGCTGAGGCTGTCTTGTGAAGCACCAGGAACTGGACTTCAATGACCCTTATGGGTACCTTCCAACTCAGGATATTCTATGAACAAAACAAGAAATCCATCACTATAATTCTATAGGAAGTGTGAACATTATCCTCAAGATATTTTGTAGGACTAATTAAATGAAAGAGAGAAAAGCTCTCATCAATGCCTTGTTCACATAAGATCTGGTGATAACTGTGGGATAATAATACTTATTTTACATCAGCTATTGAATAGTTCATTTCCATTAAAGTAACTTCCATATTAATAATTACATGTGAATTTATGTTATTTAATTACAATAACCTTGCAGTTGTGTCTTTTAATTAAATTTCAAACTTAAAATCTTGCAGCTCTAATGAATGTCATTTATCAAGTTTGATAAAGAGAGAAAGCTTAAAAAAACCTCAGAAACCCCACAATAATTCTGTCTGAGAGTGTGAGCTATGTAATGAAGCAGACCCCTTGAAGCAGAAATAAGTAAGTTTGAAGAATAGTGTAAATCCAAAATTGTTTTTTGGCATGGTCAGAAACATTTATCAGAACTTTCTGCCCACTAGCAAATATTAGTCTGATCTTCTGCCACAGCAGGAGGAATTTTTTCTGCTGGTTGTTCTAAAGAAAATGGGCAGAACACTATGTTTTTATTCTATATTCAGGCTTCAAGGCAGAAGGAAATTCAGAGGATGCTGGGTTTCCTCCAAAAGAACTCCATTTTCTATCATCATTGTCATCAGTGCTAACATATATTATTTTGTGGGGAAAAGATAGAGAGGATGTGAGCATACCCCAGCCTTCTCTCTTTGAACAAAAGTAGCATCAAAGAAATCCATGCTCAGAGAAAAAAACCACGAATCAGATTCATTACCACCAGGTCCTTGAAGTTCATTGATCCACAGGGTCATTGCACACAACCACAAAAGTTAGACAGTTCAGTCTTTATTTCAGCACTCAGAGAAAATGTGAATTATTAAAGTCTAAAATGTTCTATGATATCTTTTTGTGACAAATCCTTTCTGATCAGTGCAAAATAAGACTTGCAACACAACCATGTGGGAACCATTGGTACCCTCAAGGACAATATGAGTTTTTGAAGACAAGGATAGGACTAAAACTCATAAAGTCTTTTCAGAACACAAAAACATATTCTAAGCAGGCAATGTACAAAGTATCCTATAACATCCACGGCAAATGCTCTGCAGCCCGTTTTCACCACAGAAATAAAAGGAATGCCAACATCGGTAATGAAAAACACTTATAGAACTGTAGGTTGCCTGGAAACAGATAAATGTATTTAAACTTTCATACTTTCTTGATGAATCTACAGAGAATAATGGGAGAAAATAAAAGTAACTTCCATATATGCTTATGTATTACATTTACATGGCAAGGTTTCAGTAAGCCAGGGGCAGCACTACAGGAGTGATTTTTTTGAAAAAAGACCAAGAGTTGTCCCCATGTTAGATGGAGCCTGTTCCAGATGACTCCAAAACAGATTCACCACTGGGCAAAGCTGAACCCATCAGCAATGTTGGTAGCACCTCTCTGAAAACACATTGAAGACACAGTAAAAAAGCTGTGAGGGACAGAGGAGCGAGAAAAAAACATGAGAGAAACAACCCTGCAAACCTCAAGGTCTGTGCAGAAGGAGGGCGAGGAGGTGTTCCAGCGGCTGGGGCAGAGATTCCCCTGCAGCCTGTGACAAAGCTGTGTGCAAGGTAAGCATGGAAGACCATGGAGGTCCCCAGTGGAGCGAGAACATACGACTCTGCAGTCTGTCAAGAACTACATGCCACAGTACTGGATATTTCCTGAAGGAAACTGTAGCTCAAGGAGATTCCATGGTAGAGCACGCTCCGGGCAGGAGCTGCAGCCTGTTGGCAGGAGCAGGTCTTCTGCAGCACCTGTAACCCCATGGGTGACCCATGCTGGAGCCATTTGCTCCTGAAGGGCTGCACCTCATGGAAAGGGACCCACACTAGAGTAATTATTGAAAAATTGCATCCCTTGGGAAGGACATGGGACCTACATCAGAGCAGGACCTACATCATGAAGGACTTTCTCCTGTGGGAGGGTTCCCATGCTGGAGTAGGGGAACAGCATGAGAAGGAAGGACTGACAAAGACAAATTGTAATGAGCAATTCTGCCATCCACATTGTCCTGTGGCACTTGGGGAAGGGGAGGAAGAGATAGAGGAGTCAGGAATATGGGAATGAAGTTAAACTTGGAAAGAAAGGGGGTGTGGGGAAAGTTGGCTTTAGGTTTCGTTTTGTTAATCATCAGTTTAGTCTATTTCTAATTGGAAATTAGTTAAATTAATCTTCCCTCAGTCAAGTCTGTTTTTCCAAAACAGTAATTGGTGAATGATTGCCCTGCCCTTATCTCAATCTATGAGCTTTATAAATCTTAACGTCTCCCCTTGTCCTGCTGAGGATGGGGAGTGGTTAACCAGCCAAGGTTAACCCAACACAGTGTATTTTTAGAGATATAAGGAGCAATTACAATGACAGAACCAAATGAAATAATTGGCTATATTTACAAAAATATTTTTCTCTCCATCTGATTTCAACGTTTGTTTATAAAGATAAAATAATATCAAAGATTGCAATCAGAGTTATTTGATAAGAATCACAAACCAATTTTCTGAATGACATAAGTACAGTATTTTTATTTAAAGCATTCAGTCCACATCTGAATAATAACCTAACAGAATACCCTGTAAATCACAGGATTCTCTTGTGACCATTATAGTTGTGTGATAACTTATAGATCAAATTATACAGGACAGCAACTATAAAACATCTCAACCAATACTTGCAGTTCTTACAGAATGTCTATTACTTAAATAGGAAGAACAACTGCTATGTCTCTGGTTTGCAAATTACAGCTTTTTTTGGTATTTTAACAAACTTAGCAGTCAAAGTGACACTTCATATTTTACAGCTGGCATATTTGATCACCTTTAACAAATGTTATGTCTTTCTTAACAAGAGGTTACATAAATCAACTTGATCCTTTGAGTAGTTATTGAATGCTATAAGCTTCATTTAACCCAGAGACATAGGACTAGATGGGACCTCAGCAGTTCACCTAGGCCACTGACAAGATCATCTGATCCTACATGACCCCTGAGACATGCTTTTTTATAATCACGGAGAGAGATGTCCCAGCCACCCATGTACTCTCTCACTTATTCAGCGTGCAGAGGAAGGGGAGGAAAAGACACAGAGAGCCCAGGGATGAAAGTGAAAGGAGCAGCAGAGGTTTACCTGTCACTGAGGAACACAAAAATTGTGTGCAGGGAAGAGGGAGCTGGAGATGTGAGGCACCTACCTTTAGAAAGAGGAATCAGGTTACAAAAACAAGGCCTTAGTGTTAATGGTTTAGGATCTTGTGTCAGCTCTGCTTACATGTCAGTGATGCTTCCTTGCAGTCACAACAATGCCAAAACTGGGATGGAAATGAAAGGATAATCGACAGAACAATTTCTGCAGATTGTATAAATTAAAGTTATTATTTTTAGAGTCTTGACTTAGATTAGTGTTTCAAAGGGAAATATAAACTCAAGATATTGTGTTTACAGTTCAGTTCAATTTTTTTGATGTCCATGGACAATTTCTATGACTTCAAATAAAAACATTTCAGATGCTTCAGGACAATGTCTGCTTGAAAGTCACCTGGGTTTTTACAAAGGTATTTGAAAGCTTTGATGAATACTCAAAATTCAGAAGTGCTAATTTGGAAGGCAAAGTGCAGCTGCTCTGTACCCCACCCCGTAAATCTGCATGTGCATTCTACTCCTTTTATACAGCTTTCAGACACCTTCTGACCTTTCTATAGGATCAATATATTTAGGGAGAGTACAACTCTATGGTGAATTTAATTATGCAAATGTGAAGGGGAGGAAATCGCTCTTAGTAATTTTCTAATGATATATTTAAGTTCTGAGAAATTTTTATTCATAATTCAGGGGTACAAATATGTCAGATCACCTGATGTTAAATCAACTATGCACATCTAATAGCAGTTCTGCGCTTCCACAGAACCCGCCATAAGATTAGCACCTATATATAGACCCTAGTTTGCATGGCAGGATATAGACCTAAAGGCCATGTGATCAGGTGCTCTATTACTCCAACACAAATGGAAGTGGATTAGATTGCTGCACAGCCTCCTCCATGGAGCTGGATAAAAGATCATGCACTTGATGCTTTCGGGCAGGGCTGAGAAGGCACACTGCTCCTGGCATTCCCTTGAGTCAAGGATGAAAAAGCATTGGCAGACATTTGAGAAAAGCTCCAAACCTGAGCTGACAATGCTGAAATGCCAGCTGAAATAATGCTGACAATGAAGAAACTGTGCATAAATTATCTTCTTTCCATTTCTCCACAATTTTTATCATACGCTTATCCAAAGATGTGAATTTTCAGCAATGGCTTAATATTGCAAAGTGGGGGGAAGATAAAGGCTCTCATCATACAAAAGTGTATTAAACTCCAGTCTGGAGTCCATCAGTCTGGCAGGGTACTACTGAATTCAAAGGTCAATTTATGCTTACTGGAGGTCAGTAAAGTGTTAGCACCATACTTGTCCCTGGGTAACAAATGGGCTTTGCAAACAAAACTGATAGGAAAATAGAGAAACTTTGAAAACACTGAGGAGATTTTAGCATTTCAATGGTACTGAAATCTAACAGGTATTTCTCTCTGGGGTTTCAGTTGTCCCCAGGATGTCTTGGCATAGATCACCAGTTCAAGGATTAGCACACATATTTCCTCCTCACGGTGTGGGAGTCATTTTTACAGCTGCTGCTTTGGGAAACATTCAATAATCCTCCATTCTGAAAAGTCATAACCACTCATAGAAGCCAAGAAAACCTTTTAGGACATGTGCTGCCTCTTTGCTTTGGCTTCCATACATTTGTATGCTCATGCAAGGCACAGAAAAAGCTTTGTAGCGAGTTTGTCGCATTCTAAGAGTGAGAAATCATGGAAATAACCAGTTGCAGTTTAATGCCTTTTAATTCCCAAGGCAGAGCACTAACAGGACAGACACATTCAAAAGAATGAATGCGGATGAAACTGGAACTGAAGCAGGGCCTAACATATGGGAGCAGATAAACCTGTCTGTAGAAAATAAGGACGAGTGGAATTTTGCCAGTAGTCAGCAGAAACTGGCTCTGCTCACAGCATTGAAATGTATATACTGCCTCCTCTCCAAGCCTTTCTTTCTGTTTGATCGCTCCTGCTTCCAGTCCAGAAGACTCATCAGATTCCAAGAGACTATTCTATTGGGGTTGTTTTGCCCACCTAGTAACAGGATGATCTGTAAACCTTATGAGAACTGTACTTTAACTTGGCAGGCAATCACAGCCTGAATAGAGCTCAGTTTAAAACCCTGAAGTCGGTAGAAAAGCTCCCTGTGCCCAAAGCCTAGGCCTGAAATGCATTTAGAATCCCGTGCCTGAATGTGGCTCCAGTGGAATACTTGGTCAAGGAAACATATTGTGACTTCAGTCGGGCTCCAGCTGAAGCATGCTGTAGGGATCATGGATAAATGAAAAGCCAAATTTCTGAGTGAGTGTTTTCCCAAGCCAAACAAAGCCGCTGAACTTTCCGGGGTTTTCTTGGCACTTCTAGTGCTTTTGGGAATTTGAATGGTGCCTGTCCGAGGATAATTGACTCCCTCTGTATGCTATTGTGATTCTCAAAAAAAGCAGCATTTTTCTCAATCTTTCCGGGCATAGTCATGTTCTTAATAGCAACTAGACAGAACAGGAAATGGAATGGGATGTTCTACAAGATCTAGATTAATGTCCATGAAAAGAAACCCACGCCCCTGGATCACCTCAACAGGTGATGACCCAGTTACGTTAATAATTCATCATAGGATATAATTCACCTTATTTACACATGGTACTCCCATTTCCATTTATTTGAGTGGTTTAGCCACAGGAGGGAAGAGGAGATTTAAATCTCTGGTTTCTGCTATGCATGTTTTAAGAAAGAAATTAACTGTACTGTACAAGGCAAAAGGACTGCATGCTACAGAAGCTGACTACGCTGAAAATAAAAGCAGAAGTGGCATCACAGCCGGGGCTTGTTATGAACATAAGTCACTCTTTATTTTCAAACTTCATGCTTTATAAGGCACAACACGACTCAACTTGTTGATGAAGTGGAAATTTTCACTTGGTTTAATTTTTCCAGTTCAGTAAGTTTGCCACCATTGATGCACTCTTGAAAGGAAAAGCCAGACCATCTCAAGGTAGTTCTCTGACTGCTATTCCAATCAGTATATTTGATTGTTTTGAGTTTGAACATGGTGCTGATACTCAAGCAAATCAACTGTTTTTTCTTGATATCAAGAAGTTAATGGAAAATGTTATTAATCTTAAGAATATAAAACTAATATTTGTTTCACTGAATGAGCCTACCCATATTTACTCTGACCATCTTCTCTCTAAGCAGATCATGTGTTTGGATCTTTTGGCATCCTACAGGATAAGGGTACAATCACCTTACCAGTAACTCATGCTAATTAAATTAAGCTAATAAAATTATGAAAATAATTCTTATTAACAGTTTTACTGTTGCTTTTGAGATACAAATGTTCCAAATATTTTCTATTTAACAGAATTCCAAACAGAACTTCACTGCAAGCGCACACATTTATTATTAGACTGTGAGAATGCCCAAAGCGTGCTTGGCCTTTCTGGTTTTCCTTTTCATGCAAAAGAAAATGAAGTGAAAACAAGAAAATTAAAACACCAGTAACTGCACAAGATAAAGAATTTCTTGTGTCCCTTAGGGCATCCAGACCAAACACCACTATTATTACTACTACGGCATTGCAGCAAATTGAGTGCTGGCTAATTGCCTCTTCTCTAACTGATTTTTTTTTCTAGCTGGGAGCATGAGGGATGTGAGATGAGAATGACTTAAAATTCATAACATCCCCATGACAAAAGAACCCCCAAAAGGCAACAGCTGCTTGGAAAAGTGAAAACATTGCATCTTCAGAGGCCATTCAAGCAGAGTATGTTTTTCCTTGATGAGCTTGTCACCTAGACTAGCAATGAGTGTAAAGACATCACATGCAGTTGTTGAGAAATGCCAAGAACACATTAAAAGTGCAGGAGTGTATATGCACGAAATCTTAATGATGGCTGTTATTGTAACCCTCGATCCTACAGACATTCCAAAAGTTTTACAATAAACATCAAAGTTATTGTCTAAAAGAAAAAAAACAAACAACCCATCACCAAGCAGGAAATACACATTTGTAAATGAGGTATCCTACGGACTGCATTTGCATTTATATCTAAAAGATAAGGCACAGCATGCTGGAGCTAAGGCTCCCCTTAACTGCACTGATAGTGGGTGAGAAGCAGGAAATCAGCTTTAGGATAAAGATGGGTAAATGAGTGAATGAAAGACAGAAGTGAACCAAAGCCCCTTCAAGGAAGGAGGAACCTCAGTAGCAGCTGATTAAAGGCAATGGTGACAGATAGAGCCAAGGCCAGGCTGCCTCCTTCCCAGGCCAGCATCAGACTGAACCCTGAGGAATTCTCTGCCAGGCAGGGTCGTTCAAGGAACACTGAAGCCCAGCTTTTGTATTAATACATTTGGTAAATTTTACCCAAGAAATACTGAAGCACAGAATTGCCCTTTAGGTTTCAGCACCTCTTACTTAACCAGCATTAAGTCTTGTGAAAGCAAAGTGCCTTTTTTTCCCTTCACCTTTTCTAGAAGCTTTTCTGGGCCAACTTATCTAGTGCAATGTCTCACCCTAGGTATGTCTCTAATAAATAAAGCAGGGAGTATAGCCACCATAGAGTTTGTGTCCCATAATGTGGCTTATGGACAGATAAGACAGTATAGGTGTTAGTGACGCCAGGTGTGGAGTGTCAGCTCACAGAAGCATGATACTTTAGGAAACAAGCAGAAGAATGCACTAGGGCAATGGGAAAACACCAAAAATACTACACTGCTAAAATCTGAGTCTCAGATTTAGGTTTAGTGTCACTAAATGTCATCTCTAAAAGATGGACTAGATATTTTCTTTAAAAGGGAAACTCTCAATACCCACCAAAGATACCAGCATCACCATAACCTGAGCAATCATCCTCTTTGCTCTTATACACTCTCACCTTTGCTGTTGCACCGGCAAAGGGGGACATATCCATTGTTTGCCCTCTATGCTATGTCTCAGTCCAACAAAGCACTGAGACACAGATTTTTGAGAATGCAGGTAATGCTGCACAGCCATATTACTGAGCACTTTGCCCACAAAAGGCATAAGCCACCCTGCCTCATGAAGTCAGTCCAGGTGCCAGGAACAGGATACTGGGAGATCAAACTGGTCACTGTGGCTCTGATTGCCACGTACCTCTATGGCCTGGACTCCAGCCTGCACAGAGACAGAACAGAGGCATGGCCAAGAAAAAGACAGAATGTTTTCTGCTGAGAGACAAGGGTGGGATGACAGAGGGGTGCTCACATTAGTGTGTCAGTGTGTCAGATGACAGAGGTTCTGTAAACGCTGATTAAGTCGTAAAAAAAAACTGCAACAGATTGGAAGGGACTTCTGGAGGTCATCCAGTCCAACCTCCTGCTCAATGCAGAATTACCTTCAAAGTTAGACCAGGTTGCTTAATATACTGACAACAGAGAGGTAGAGACTGCCCAGCCTTTATACTACAAAATAATGGAAATAGCAGGTAACAGTAACACATATTCAGCTAAAATTCATAATTGAATCTTAGGTTCTTATATGTTCCTTACTATTTCAAAACTCGGCTTGCAAAGTTAGAGAAATTCTCGCTGTGACACACATCATCTATAGCTTCATCCTTTGTTTTTGCAACCTTTCTGCTTGCTGTGTAGGTCATGAATGAAGCAAGAGTAAGACTGGGAGCTGGACACATGAGCTCAGACAGGGTTTACCACTGTTCACTGGTAGTCTGGTGCAACTGGAAGCAAGCCCTACCCAGAACAAACCCCCTCAATTTGGAAAGCATCACAGTGTAATTGTTCTCACTTCCTCCCCAGCTCAGTATTTCAAAATTTTTTCCTACCTATAATACAGTGATTTGCTAGCTTATCCTTCACAGTCACCACAGTAAGACACGCAGTGTAACAGGGGAGTGCAGAGGTCGGGCCATATAAAAGAGGAAGAATTTAATTAACAGAAACTGTATCCCCTTCCTTGATTTTTCCCTCACTAAAAATGCTTAATCTTTTTCATGTGACAATTTGCTTCTGCTTTCTTGAATACCAGAGCAAAGTATTGGTAACAAAAACTTAAATAATATAATTACTCAAAATGAGTAATGAACGTTCAGTGGTATTGCTAGAGAAAATCATAAAGGACTGGGTTGAAATTTTATGCTTCCAGCAAAGGTGTGGCATGAACAACACTATACTGGGAGTGACTCTGTGACTCAGATGTACAGATCTTTCCTCAATTCCTCCTTGCTTCTGGCACATACTATTTCACTCCTGAGCTACTCCAGTTGTAAAACATGACCCACCCTGCAAAGGCTCATCTACTGTTTATATAACCCTTCACTGTGCCTGAGTTTTTCAGATATGTTGCAAAGGCGGAGGACTGGAAAGTAAAACCAAGGACCTCACCTATTTCCCTCTGCCTAGAACAATAGCCAGGTAGTCACCTAGATAACAGCTGGGCATATGTTTTTCAGACAAGGCTAAAAATGATATGCAAATTATGTTGTGGAGAAAAAGATCATATTTAACAAGGCAGACAAAAAAAAACCAAACCCAACAACTCAGATTCAGAGTACAGACAAATGAATATAGGAGAGCCATGTTCTTGGAGAGTGAGAAAATATAAAGTTGTTTGAAAAAATATTATATTATTGAGCTTAGAAAGTCCAAAAATATTGGAAATTTTCAGTGCTTTACAGACAAAACATAAGGTTTAATAACTTACAAAATGATAATGACACAATAGTGATCTCAGAAAAATGCAAGGCTTTCAACCATGTTATAAATAAAGGTTATAAATTATTTCACCTGATTTTCAAATTCATGATTCTATCTGTAAAAGCAGGAATAGGAAAGTCTATAAAGGCCGTTTTCTGTGTCATATTCAATTGAACCTTTTCCTCACCCCACATAGACTTCTCCCACTGCAAATTAATTTGACAGGTTCCTGGCAGGGCTTCAGCAACTTTGCGTTTCTCTGGAATTAGCAAAAATGCTAATTTGGGCAGTTTGCTGCTAGTGCAAGTTTTTTAGCCTGGTTGAAGCTCCAAGGCTATTTGAGATAATATCAAATCTAAGAACAAAGGGGCACCTGTCATGAGCCCCAAGTGAAGGAAACAGACAGTGCTCGAGGAATTAAAATGAGATTTCTTTACACCAAATGTCGAAGGCTGTAAGCAGAGTGCTGTAGGAACAACTGGGGTTGCTCTAAATCAGGGTGGAGGGGAGGAGGGAAGAGGGAGGGAAATGTGCGGCGTTTCTTTCAAACAAGGACTGCCGGTGAAAGGGTGGGGATGGCTCTAGATAAGCTTCCTGATCCACTTCCACTGAGACACTCAAAACAATGGGGTGGCAGAGCCATTTGCAGGCAATGGGACACGTACATCAGCCTACACCCCTTCCTCTTGGATGAGGTTACGGCTGCGCTCATCCGCATCGCTCCGAGCAGGAGACTGCCGGCGTGCCGGGGGTTGTGTCCGGAGCTGACGGCAGCATGGGCACAATGCAACACTCCAACCCTCAAACCACAGCAGTGGGAAAACAATCCAGCAAAAATCCTGCCGGCAGTGTGACACAAAGAGCCGTCCCCACCCTCTGCTGAGTCTCACAGGTCTGCAGTACCAGTCTGCGGTCCTGCCTGTAATCTTTTCAGATCAGCCCGAACTGGAGGCTGCACTAGTCTCTAGACCGGTTTTGTTTGCTTGTTTTTAATATTCATGCCACAGAATTTGGACCCCAGGCAAGACTACAGGGGGAAGTAGCTGGTGCTGTATCCTCAGTAGGAACATCTAGGACACAACACATTATGCAGTCACCTCAGCACAGCCCCGGAGAGTGTTCGGAAGCCAGCACAGGGCATTTCCACCCAGCTTGGATACTCATGGCAGCAGCACAGATCTGGTGGGGGGGAGAAAAGACCAAAGATCCCTGTAGCTAACAGGTGTTTATCCTACTTCAAGCTCTGTTTTCCAGGCAAAACTATCTTGGCTGGGCAGTTTTAACCCTTTCAGGTAAGTCGTAGGGATATTTTCAGCTATGACTGCAGTATTCACATACTCTAAAACTTACAGGTAAAACTGCATAAATCTCAAAATAAAAAGAGCAAGAACAGCAAGAACTGCATCAGAAAAATCTCCTACCAGACAAGTCTGATCTGTATCTGTTACGTCTAAAGGGGTTTTATACTTGCAGAGAAAGTTATTGCACTTTCTTTCGTTGCTTGAATGTAGAATATTTTGAAATGGAAATGGAGATCCAAATATGACTGCTTTTTCTTCCATCATTTCTTCGATTATGTGCTGCAGTTCCTCCAAAGTGCTATTAATATATGTAGGCTGAATTAAAATCTAGAGTAAAATGTCACAGGTAGCCAAATTTAAGTTCTAACCATTTCTCTAAGTGTGTGTTATACCAGGGGTTTTCATTAACAGCAAACTATTTCACATATTTGCCAAATAAAAATAAAATAAATAGAATATTGATTCTGTCATTCTGATTCTACTGGCATCTCTCAGACAAAACAACTGTCACCTCAAAACATGTATACATACATGCATACACATACACACACATATACACACGCCACTGAAGATTACTTTAAATTTTTTCATTTCAGATCATGTTCTCAGGTGAAGGGTCACAAAACCCCATTCAAATAGAGTTATTTTCCTCCTGTAAAACACATGGTTATGTTGTTGAAATCTCTTGACACTGGATATTGTATGATGGTTTACACTGTTTACACCCCCAGGCTTCATGAACAGGAAAGAGTGCTTTAGGGAACTATCATTATGTTCATACGCTGTTCTTATGTATCTGCCTGGTCAATGTCAGGGGAACTGATTGGGGTCAACCCATGGCCATCCTTTTGCCAGGTGACAGCCGGGCTCTAAAGAAACTGTGACTATACCCAGTGTAAATACCAACCTTATTTTAGGTTCTATTTTGGTGTTCATTTTACTTTATAATGAGTGTAAAACCTGTGATTCTCACTGCTCCAGAACCCTTTGGGGATCAGCACGATTTTGGTCTTTGTTTTCAGGCCATCACAGTCATCTTCCTATGTCTTTACTCAAGTCTTATATAAAAGATTACATTTTCATATGACCCAACACTTATATCTATGGTAATTTTAGATAATACCAAACTAGTAAAATATATAATCCTCATGTTTTGGGACATATGCCAGGGGATTACATATAATGTTAAAAAGAAACTTTCCTTTGGGCAACTTACAATATAATTGGCCCTTTGCAGAAATTTTGGCTCTTTCTTCCAAAGCATCAGGAATCAACATCAGCAAAGAAATATTGCAAAAGGCTGCTTTTCAAAGGATTAAAAGAGAAGCTTGCCAAATGTCTCAAGAGACTGAAATAGAAGATAAAATTATAGTATATAAAATAAGATGTAATTTTAAGACAGGCAATGCAAAGTCAATATCACTCTTTCAAAGCTGCCAGGCAATCATGATCTTCAGACTGACTCGGAAAGGAGCATTAACTCACCTCAGGCAGACAATTCTAAGGAAATCTTGTAGGAAAGTCTGTCCATTACTGAGGTTAACTGAATGTTAGTGCTGGTATTATTTCTATGAAAAAGAGACAACAGAGGCATTCTAAGTGTCAAATCAGGCATGTGTCTTACCTTGACAGACTATGTGGGGGCCTTATGAAAAAGGCCTTTGTGAAACAGGTTAGAGATACTCTGAAGAGAATGGTTTTTATTATGCGGCAAGTTGCATTTTATTAAGAAACTATGAAGAGATTCAAATTACAAAACACACAGCCATGGAGGGATGAACCCAAATGTAAACTGCTCCAAGAAAACAAAATAACTCTTTAGGGCATTTGGTATGTAAAATTATATTTGGGACGTTTAAGACTGTGTAAGCCTACATCTAGGAGAAGGAGTTAGCAGAAACATGAAACAAACACTTCAGAACACTTCTGGACTCAAAATATTCTTGAATAAACTTAAGAAAATTCCAGTAGCTGTCAGAGATGTCAAATAGTCAAAGGCACATCCATTGGAACAGAAGATTTCTATGTTAGCAGGGAAAAAAGAAATTTCAAAGTATGTCCAAAGAACTTCCACAGCAGATATAAAGCTCTCACAGGGACCCTCTATTTGCCATTTAGGACTGTGCTGCCAAGGCAGAAGCATAAATTGGAACTTCGACCCAAAGCAAAGTTCATCTCTGGGAAGCCCTATCCAACAGGGGAGAATAATTGCCATAACAACACAGACAACCTCAACTTCAAATGTGATCAACACTCCGGAGAGATCTTGAACCAGCAGTATGGAATGGAGTTATGAGTCTATTGATTTTACTCTGTAAACCTATTTCCATATTCTGTAACCTGTTGTTTGACCTTTATATTAGTAGAAGAAATCAGCACTTTTAACCTTTAGCCTTAACTTGCAGTAACCATGAAACAACACCCGCAGATTACTCTGTTCTAGGGGGAGAGAAGAAGGACCTAGTTTATGAAGCCTCCTCAATTAACCTGACCTCAGGTCTGTGCTTCAAATCTCATCAAGCAGGGATCTGACCCTGGCCTCAGGGAACCGCTCAAACCACTAGGCTGCTGTGGATTAGCCAGGTGGGAAAAGAAACCTCAAGAAACCTGTCCTTAAAGCAAAGAAATAATGTCAACAAATATTTGTTAAAACAAGTGGCCACAAAAGGTTTTAGTTTCAACTCATCAGCATTTTTGGAATGAAAACAATTTTGTGGAAATATCCTACCCAGCTCTAGCTGCTTTTCCTATCATAGGTACAGACTAAAATGAGACAGAAAGCATTTCTGAGGAAAAGTCATCTACAGACAGATGGCTGAGCTGTGACCCAGATTCTCTCTACACCAGTGGAAACCTGAAATAACCCTATGGAGCACAGAAAGGCAAAACCAACTCTGGTACCTCATCTGTGACAGGACTAGCTGCTCAAGAGTCACAGCCTGGGTTCTCTATATTTCTCTATTACTAATGCATGTTTCTTACAAACTGTGGAGGAATCTTATGCTTCCCACACTATGCACAACTCATTGGGGAGGGCAAAGGAGGTAAAGATGTCAATGGCAGAATCCATGCACATGTCTTGGCAGTTAAGTAGTTCTGCCTCCAGATAGCATTTGTATAGAAAAGATCTATTACAAAAGATGTCTTTTTCTACCGAAGAGTCATTGCTAAGTTCACTATAATCAGCCAGCAATCAGTTTTATAGGCATGCTATCTTATATCTTAGTTTAAGAAAACTGATGATGACAAATTGTTACTCACAGAACTGGATGCTCTGTTCCAACCTGGAACAGAGCAGAATGAATGGCATTTCCATTGACCTTAAACCAGCATAATGTGAATAACCTCAGCACTGGAAAGATGGATTTAACTTCACAATACAAGGAAACTGCATGTTTTTCATGTGTATGAACTCTGCTTCTGCTCAGAGCACTGTGAAAAGCACTACCAAAATAGATAGTAGATTCTTCCATTATAACAATTTATATCTCTTTGGGGTTTGGCAATCGTTGATAATATCCCATATCCTTTGGCTAATTGAGGAAAAAAAAAAGAAAAAAAATCAAGAGACCTCCACTGTACTAGTTACCAAATTTAAACTACAAAAACCCACTAGGGCAACAAAACCCTAACTGTTCTTCATCCTCCTGATTCCCTGCCAGTCTGCCCAAATGATGGCCTTTGCAGTAGAAAAAAAATGAAAGGTAGAAAGCACATTTCTGCTGTTGCATCCAAGTTACCTTAACATCTCTGTCTTTTGCTGAGGTTGTTCCTGTCCTTAGCAGTTTATCATCTATTGTCTGCATATTACTCCTGCTAGGTACAGCCCAAAAAGCAATTTTAGATAATGCCAGCTAGATCAGACTCTGTGTAGAATGTTTCCTGACGGAAAGGCGATCCCCTTTTTTATTCTCTGTTGTGTGAGGGGTCTAGGTTAAGGTTCTTTCTGCCTTAGAGATAGCTATGAAACCCCCATATGGAAAATTGCATTTTTGTTAAAAAGGCATAAGAAAGCTGAGTGAGTGGAACACTTGTTTCAGTACGCTCTTTTTAAGTTCTTTCACCTTGGGTTGAATAGCAAAATATTTATTGCAGCAAGACAGACTGGATAGTGACAAAGAAGACTCAAAAATTAACTTATAAGGACAGCCATAATAAGACAAAGGCTGACTCTCAGCTCTGCTCTGGACCCTATAGAACATACAAATTCTGGGATGGTTACTCAGTTCCAAATTCTGATGGCTCAAACGTCTACATATGAACCAGTTTCTAAACTTCTGATGTAATCAATAATGTTTAGAGAGAAATTTCAGTAATCCTGAAGCAGACACCTGTCCTGGTAAGCTGAAGACCAATTTAGACTTTGTTGTAGATAACACAATCTGAGAAAACAAGATCACCCGTAGAAAGTCACTGTGCCCTAGTCTGTATGTGCAGCCTCTCAGACAACTGCCATGGTTTTTCTCACCTTGTAGTTAAAGAGGAGCTTACAAAACTTCCTCCTCCTCCTTGTGCATTTGTAGAGACCAGCATGGTGTGTATGATCAGTGAACACCTACCCAACTAGGTTGGGAAGCAAAATAAGACACAAACACCCTAGTTCAAGGATCTCGAGGAGGCCTCAACTGCAGTGAGTCTCAAAGTTGTTAGAATTTTGGGGCAAGTGAGAAACAGGTTAACATTGAGAATAGCTGAGACCAGACCTTCTGCAGTTCACGTTGCTAGGGAGAGGAGAAGAGGACTGGAGAAGTCAGCTGACCAGAGCAGGTAATACAGTCTGTTAAGCAACCAGACTTTTCAAGTGCAATGTTCAGAGGTAAAAACTCAACAATATTAGATTTGCCTATACATTTGTGTCCTGATGAGATTTTTGTTACTTGCTAATATTTGCTGCATTTTATTATTTTTCATAAAATCTTTAATCCTTGTATGAGATATTTTAAATTATAAATATTACACTTACAAGAAAATTATTCCATTTATTAAATAGTCCCAAAAGTGTTTTAAATATTTTGCACATTCTTACAGCATCCTTCAACAAAACATGCCATCCCACAATGACTTATGAAAATTTTTAAGATATCAGTATCTATTTATGATTTACTTAATCTCTGATTCGCTTCTGATTTTATAACTTTTTGCAACAATCCCACAAAACAAAGCTACACTCCCCATTGCATCTTGCACTGTCACATATTCTTTCTTTAATATATGTTGCCAAGTAAATATATCTTCTTTATTAACAGCATGTATGTACCTCTGTTCTCATAAGAATTTTCTACCTGGGAAAGACACAAGGTAAATGGTTTATCTTGCTTCATTGTAAAACTTTTTTTTTTGTGTTTGGATGCATGTTTCATACTGTACCCTGTTAAACAATATTCATTGTGTGGTAAATGTATAACCTCTTACAGACACGCAGAATAGTAAAAAAGTTGATAAATAAGAAGTACAATGACTGTACTCATAACATTTCTTCATAAGCCAAGACAAAGGCCTGTTTTCTGCTCAGAAACCCATGCTAGACCTCCAATAGAAAGTATTAAATTTGGACTAATGCCTTTAAACTCCTTTAATTCTCTCTGCAGAGGCAGAGAAGCAAAAAGTCACTGTCACATTAAAGCTTTTGGGAAAGTATCTACCGACATGATTTGGGAACAGTGTCTTAAGTCAGGGATTTTGGCAGTATAAAACCAAAAATTAAGTCTGGTAACAGTATCAATGATTTCATTCACACAAACTTAACCAAAGTATCATCCAGTCCAGTTAACACAGTTAACACAGAGTCTACTGAAAATTACTCACTTTAGCTGTCTGAACATCACTCAGGGAGACATCAAAATGATTTTAGAAAGCTACCCAGGAGAACACCTGCAATCTGTGGGAAGAAGGAGCACCTGTTCTACTCTGATTACCGAGAACGGAAGTCAGCATCTTTCAGTGTGAAACAACCCTTTCTTCAGATCAAAAGCAAAGCAGAAAGACAGTAAGTTATTTGTGTGGAACTAGCATCAGCACAGAGATAGAAGCAGCATGCTTGGAAGCATTTGCACTGAAAAAAAATCAAACCTAACCCACTTGAAAACAACCCTGAAATGCAGGCTTCTACAATGATTTCAATAGAGCCTTTGTAGTATTACAAAGAAAGAAGTAGACTTCAAGTATAAAATTGGGTTTAACACACAGAAAGTAATTTACTTCTTTTTTTTACAAGCCTCTGAACTTCCTCCCCTCCTTTTTTTTTTTTTTATCAGTAATTCACATAGTAAAAGAACTCTAGTGCTATTCATGCAGAGTGAAAAATGACACACATTTAAACCAGAAAGGATGGGTCCTTTCCCAAGAGTCTTACATTAAAGAGTCACCCTTTTCACCTCTAAAATCAAGCTGCCTCTGATGAGAAATGCTGCAACTCTGGTTAAACAGCACGTGAACTCCTGTAGGAGTGTTTATTAGGACTAACTGATTCCAATCCTCATGGTAGCTTACATAACATAGAAGCTCTCATCATACATGTTTTACCTGAAAAGAAAACTTGCTAAGGAAGCTAAAAATAGCTGCAGTCATTGCAAGGCAGTACAAGTTCTGAGGGACATAACTTTTCTTCTCCTCAAACTAATATGCCCTCAGACCAGTCATTTGCCACCTGGGGACGTTTTTACCACAAGAATTTGCGTAAGACTAAATTTAAGTGCCTCACCTTTAAAATTATGACAAGTTTTCAGAGATCTCTATTCTCCTTCATTGTGTTGGGATGAAAGGTGATTTCTTGCTCAAAGAAAGAATAAGATTGAAGAAGGTTCTACAATGGAAGACAATAAATACCAGTAAAATTTTGCACTCTCATTTATTTTCCCTTCTTTTTTAAACCTGTCTACTGGAATCTCCTGTACTTATGACCATATTATGACCATAAACTTATATCATTTTCTGCATAGGCTGAACTAACATTTACAAACTAAACATTATAAAGTTCCAAGATTTTAATAATGCTTGACAGAACAAGACAGGAGAAGAATCTATAGCTCTGTAAGGGGAACAGGCTAGCTTTTTACAAGAGATTAAAATGGTAGATTCAAATAGAATTGGTATAGAAAAAAGAGGGGAATAATGTATAATGCATTTACCATGTGCGCAGCAAAGTATCCTGAAACTGAGAAAAAATATTCAGAGCAAGTGTTTAACAGATAAGCTCTTAATTGAAAAGTGGTGATTCCAGTTACCTGTGAAAATGAAATATTGTCTTTAACACATGTTATGCAATATGTCAACAGTTGAAATGTGCTCTTTCTTCATCAGTTATTACAGGCAGGATGTTTTTAACTGTCCCTAGTACCCGAATGGCTAATGTTTAACTAAATGTTTCACTCTGGGAGGTCCCAGATTCTTCCAACAAAAGCTAGTAAGGGCAAGCTGGATTTCACATTTCAGCTTGGTCTCTCCTACTTAACATCTAGAATCCCATTTGCAATATTTTCCAGTAAAGGTCTATGCATTTTACATACATACAAAATTATATAAATATACAAGTATGTCTGAACCATTATTTTACCAGCACAGTTAAGCAAAACAAAACAAAACAAAAAAGCCCAGATGTTAGTACTGTGTCTTCAAGGAAGCGTTGCTGGAAATGATCACCCCTAAACACAAAGTTATTCTGAATTGCTAATACTTACAAAAATTCTATCATTTTTAGCTTCCCTTTTGAACATCCAAATTTTAGGGCAGATATGACAAGGCAGAGGAAAAGAAAAAGGCTAGAATATTTTTATGTTATTATATTTTAAGGGTTTTTTTCCAATATTATAAAGAGATCTCTACTGTTCATACAAACTGCATAGTCAGCTTACTACTTCCATATGTTTTTGATGCCTTTAGTAAATTTAGACTTCAGCCCTTTTTTTTTTTTGAGGCTAGCACAGCAATGTCTGTGCCCAACATAAATGAAAAGTATTATGTAGAGCTAATGTCCAATGCCTTTACTTTGTCACCTTGTGGGCAGGCACTTGATCTGTGGCTGGACTGCCTTTTTAGCACATGAGTGAGGTGAAAACTCATGCTTCTGCAGCCCAAAGCAAAGTCTTTACTCTTCTACTCAAGAAATACTGAAGTAGTGAAAATAGCCCTACAAACTGGATGTTGTGCTCTCCTCAACAGCAGCAGGGAGAACGTTGTTTATTTCATGGAGGGTCTTCGAAAGCAGCTGCCTGTGCACTGCACCCTGTGCCCTTGGCAGGTCAGATGGTGCTCTCACAGGGCTGTGCAGGGTACAAAAAGTGAAACACACTGGCTCTAGTCAAATTATTCTCTACCTCAGCATCTGGTCCCAGGAGGTGGAGAGCCCTGGCTGACCTGCCCTTGACTGCAGCCAAACTGTTGGGACAGTGCCAGGAGGAAGAATCTTTCTAGGAAGAATCCTAGCTGTGTTGAGCCCTGTGGGGCAGTATCCAAATGCTCCTGGAATGCCTTCAAGGTGGGGTACTCTAAAGGATGTGCTGCCCAGTGCTGACTTCTGTTTTAAGTCATTCAGCATTTGTTTCCTATGGTTTCATAGTTTTTATTGTTTCCTTTTCCTTCCTTCTCTCTGTAAAAAAGCTGTGTTCTTTCCACAAATCTCATTACAATAGGTGTCAGGCTACTGCTTAGCCCTGCTCTTCATGCGTAGACTTACCACTAGGAGAATCCATGGACTGGGACTTGACATATTACCAGGGAGTTCATCAAGTCTACCATCTTCTCTGAATCATCTTTTCAAAGCATAGATCCCCGCATATGATTCACAAACAGAAGAGACATAAGAAGAGCTTTTAGCAAATTAGCTTATTAGTTCCATCCCTCCTCTTCCTAGAGCATTCAAGTTATCTGCCCAGATGGCTGTTCACTGAGTCACATTCCTCCCTCACCATTGTGTTTATCAACTATTTAGGTTACAATGGAAAATCCTTTAAGCATGACCTTGTCTCCTGAGGCCCTAATGCAGCAACACATTTAAGTATGCATCAGCACGCAGCCTTATTCTGTGAAATGCCATCCATTTCTTTGATAGCTACCACACACCTAGAACAAGCAGCTGAAATGGGACCACAGTACCTTCTATAGGCACAAGCAGTATTTTCAAGCCAAGCAAAACCAGAACCATATAAAAGAATATATGGTCATGAAAGATACAATTTGCTTTTGTGGGAAAGTATGCCATTAAGAAGCCACAGATTTATGAATGACTGTCGGTAATGAAATTTTATTCCCTTACTATAGACTTGGGCAGAGATGATTCAGTATCACTTTCAGTGTTTACTATAAGGTCATGGAAAACCAGAAGAGCTCTATGAAAAAAAAAAAAAAAGCCCTCAAACACAACCTAATCTAAATATTCCAGGCAATTGACTATTTCCAGGTTCAAATTTTTGATTCAAATGGCAAAAGAGGCAAGGATAAAGCAAAATCATAGAATTCAGCTTTGTTTTATCTGTCTAAATCCATCTTGCAACTGTCCCAGAAACACAGCACTCAAACCAAAACAATTCTGGTGAAAATGCAGAACAAAAAATAAACTTGCATCACTGAACATAGAATCTTCATTTCTTGCTGTAGGCAGATTGAGACACACAGGGTAGGCCTGAAAAACACTGAAGTGCAGAACACTAGTAAATAATGTACAAAATTTAAAATTAAATAAAAAAAAAAAAATCAAACCAAAAAAATCCCAAAACAACAACATTATTCCTGGCAGATGAGAGTATCTAGAGACGCAATGATGAAGCTGAGATACAGCGCATTTTTACTACTGTAGAGTCTAGATTTGTCTTTCACAAGGACAATATTAGTATTGGTGTGTTAAAACACCCTGACAAAGATGGATGATTAAGCTTTAGTCCTTTTAACTAGAAGAAGAGAAATGTTAACTGTGTATTTTAATTTTGAATGCAATTTTTCTTTTACATAGGTTTTAGTCCATATGTAGTCAAATAACTCAGGCTGTCTAAAGATGACGGATTTCTCATCATTGTGTGATGTTTCCAAGCAGGAGTAAACCTCTCATACCCTCCTAAGGATAATTTGTAAACTTTGGTATACAGCAAAAATCTTTTAAAATAAGCAATCTTCTGCTAGCTCCTTCATAGAAAATGCAATTTTCTAAACCAAGAAACCTAAAGATTGTAATGAGTAGACACTCTTTGACTCTGTGTCTTTAATGTAAACTGTATGGACTAGTCCTCTGTCACATACTATTCGAACTTTTTATCAAGCTTGTGGTGGTTGGTAAAAATGGTTTATTCAGGAAAAGTGTACTGACAGTACAACATCAGGTGTAGAACAGGAATAGGAGCAAAGTGAAAATGTAGGTACCTGCACAGTGGGGTAACTTTGATCCCTTTTAATAAAATACCCATTATGCAGACTCTATCTGCGGAATGGCATAAACAAAGTGAAGCCTCGTGAGGCAGTGGATAAAAATTCATCACAAGCTCTTAGTAAAATGCAGTGACAAGTATAATTAATAGGACTGTGTAAGGTCCTGAATAATAAAAGGAGGAGAGAGAACCAGGATTAGAAAGACAAGTACAGGAATGCAAAACTCAGTTCTAGTGTCCTTGCTTCTTATATGCATGAGGTTGTGGAAACTTTCTTATTGTTCAAGTTAAAAAAAAATAAAATAAAAAAAAACGAAAAATGCAAACCAAAACAATGACTAAACAACCACTGACAATTTTGAACAGGTGTGACCAATTCTGGTTTCAAGTAGGAAGTAAGCCTGTATATCACTTCTCTATGTCTCAGCTGGCCTTCCTTCCTAAAAGACTGCAAACTGAAAAGTATGCTGAAAGTTGAAGACATACAGGATAGCCACAAAGGCAATGGCTACAGTGGTGACAAATTCAGCACAACAGCAGTGGGTGAGAAGATCATAGTAGTTCTTATTAATGTCACTATCTCTGTGATAATCTACTTAGGACTAAATTCAAGATTTCCTAAAATATCCTTAACTTTCACGTGATTTGAAGGTGTCTGAAGGATTAGTCTGAACCTGATGTCCCCATAGGGAGGTAGAATATATTTAATCTGCAAACTGGAGCAGATCTTCCTCTTAAATTTCTTCATGGGTGATCTGGCACCCATCACCACTACTCTGTGAACCAACAGAGCAAGCACCATTGATCACGGGGCTGCCTTCAAAATGGCACGTGCTCGATGTCATCCTAACCTGACCAGCCAAAGTATTTCAAGTACAGAGCAACTTGCCTTATATATAGATTTTGACTAAACTTTTCAAAATGAAGACTGAAAGAAGACCAGACATATTATTAAAAAGATATTTTGCTCCTATAAAGCTAAATAATTAAATACTCTCAAATCTATTCAGCAAAAGGCTTGATTATAGCCAGAAACCCCTAGTTTAATAATGATGAATACAAATTTAAAATTGAATACAGTCTTTTTTCATGATCATCACTGTTGAAACAAATTATTTGATCCCTTTGTACTTAGCTCAAACAGCATTAGCCATCTGATATACAGACCTGAAAACTTTGTCACATTCAGAGGGACATGAGATGAAGTACTCTGCAGCCTCTGCATTTGACACTGGATTTGACTGGCCTCCCTTCACTGGCTAGAGCTAAACAAGCTCAATTTTCACATGATTCAAACTCGAATATTCTGGACATTCTGGAGCATGTAACTATGAAAGGCTTTCTTTTATTTGGCCCATTAGAGTCCAAAAGGCTTGAAGTAGCCTGTTAGAGTAAGGAAGTCGGACAAGAGGATCTTTCGTTCTAACACTGGTCCTATTTACAAATGATCCACATGAAAGACAGTGCAAAGTGACTGCAGTGATATGGAAATCAAGAAAGGTAAAAATTTTTCTGGAAGACAGAAAATGACACTTTCTGCTTAGACAGAGGCATCAGCACAATTACTTCCTCCTGAGTAAGCAGCATCTAAAT
Organism: Dasyornis broadbenti; assembly: GCA_013397935.1. Classification (NCBI taxonomy): domain Eukaryota; kingdom Metazoa; phylum Chordata; class Aves; order Passeriformes; family Dasyornithidae; genus Dasyornis; species Dasyornis broadbenti. The sequence goes on along the minus strand of VZRN01005166.1, from coordinate 457,115 downwards.
GTCATTGAAAGCCTTGTTCCTACATTTTTTTTATTTCAATGAGAAGTTAAGAGGCTTCAAACCCAACACAAGATTTAATTACTGAAAATGCTTGGGGTTTTGTTGGTGTTTTTTGGTTGCTTTTGTGGGATTTTTTTGCCCTTAAAAAAAAAAAAAAGGAGAATAAAGGAGCAAAAAGGAACAGTTTCAGGTGAAGTTGAAACTTTCACAGTTACTCACATATCTTTAATGCAGGGTGTAACAAGGCCTTCAGTACCAACTCTCCAAGTACACTCCCTGCTGTGGCATTCTCACTGCCTCAAAATAGCTCAGTGTGCAGTGCAGAGATACTAGTCTTTAATTAGAGACCAGAACAGTTTCAACATATGGGTCCAGATTCTATTCAAAGCAACTGTACTACAAGTGCACAATCCACCTTTTGTTGAGTTCAGCAGAAACATAACCTCCTGCCTTCAGTCTGGATATAATACAACCCTCCCAAAAAACAGTGTAAGTCACACTGGGGTGAATAATCAAGACTCAAACTATTAACTAAAGTAACTGCTTACTTAGTTTGTAAAAACCCTTTTCTTCACTTCTTTATAACCAGGCTGCCAGTCTGGAGTGAGGCCCAGAGGTTTGCATTCTGTTCCTATAGGGTTTTCTGGACAACAGTGCAGGAATTTAAAAATAAAAAATCTGAAACAATAATGAGGTTTTTGTGTGTGTGCAGTCATTATAAGCAAAGTTCATTAAATAACAAAAAAAGAATCTGCATAACATTAGAATGAAGTAGTGTGGTGTGAGCTTGAAATATCATTGGACTTTGGCTGTAGTGAGATCAAGGGTGGACCTGCCAACTAGAGAGAAGCTCTCACTGCTGCAAGATGCCTGTAAGGTCCAGGATCTGGGTTTGAAATATATCTCCCTACTTCATCCTTCTGCTCCACCTCCTCTCCCCAGGCTCCCACCTCAAATTAAAGTCTTTAAGGAAAAGAAAACCAAATTGCCTTTGCTTTTGTTTTGTCTACAAAAGCCAAGTTGTGCAGTCCTGTTTTATTTTAGGTCTGGCAGTCCCATCAATTGACCTAATGGCCTTGGCAAGGACATGGTGAACTGACACACAGTGTGATGCTCCAAAAAGGCTGAAGGCAAGAGCACACAGTGACCGCCTGCCCAACTGTTGTGATTAAGGCGGTTGGGAATGTAGCATATACCAAGGGTTTATTTGAAAAAGACACAACAAACTCACTTAAAAAGATTTGTGTGTTTATTTTCAATTTGACAAGTAAAGGTAAAGCAGCTTACAGCTTTGAAAATTCCTGACAGTCTTCATAGAGCAACTGTGAAGACATTAAAAGCTCCTTTAAACTGGGATTATAGCAGGAAATGGAGGTCTTTTCTTTGCTAGCACTGGTTGGAAAAGAGATGGTTCCCTGAGAATGATAAGTATCCATCCAGATTAACAAGGTATTTTGGGGTGCTGTTATTACATAGCAGGAAATAAAGTGTGTTGAAGCCTGCATGAAGAGAAAAATCTTTGCTCCTGAACAGCAAATGCAATATCTAAATCTATCATGAATTCTACAACTAGTGGTCTAAACATTGCACAGAATATAGGGTTTAATGGCATACTTCATTATAAATATTTCTATTAATAATTGTTGGCTTTGCCTTCTGGACATCCTACCAAAACTTGATAAGTTGTTATTGGAACAGTGATGAGCTGTCATCCCAGTTCCAGCCCAGATCAGCAGGGGGGGATGTGGTCGAGACATTCTGTTATTCGGTGTCACCTTATGTCACAGCCAGAAGAAGGGGAAAACGACTCCTTGTAACTTCCGAGAAGGGGCACGGCTTCCGCTGGGGAGCAAGAGTGGCAGATGGAGCAGTCAGAGTGGCTGCCGCCACCTATGGCCATGTCATGTCACATCTGGTCAGACTCAGTGACCATTTTGCATATAAATCACCCTCTTTTTTTCTGTATACTTTTGTAATCAATATTGCTGCTGTTACTATTCTTTTTCTTACCTTGTTGCTGTTTCCAGTAAATTGTTCTTATCTCAATCCATAATTTTCACCTTTCTGTGTCCCAATTCTCAACTCCAGACCAAGAGTGGGAAGGGGAAGGGGAACGCAGGGGGATTGAGTGGGTGGTGTGTGGTTTTGGAGAGTTGGGAGGGGGGCGATCACGAAACTGGGGAGTGCCATTCTTAAACCACGAAACCTATTCCATAAAAAGCCTTCTTAAATAGATCAGTGTATATAAAAGGTTTCCATGATAAAATGCAGCCTTCACAAATTGTCCTAAATTCAGTCTAACCTTTGGATAATAAAGAATGTCCTTTTAATCTCTTTTCTCTTCTTATATCTACTGTATTACTTGAAGATACATTTCAGAGAATGCTTACCATAACAAATAAAATAAAAGCAAAGAACCCAAACAATCATCTACATGGCAGAAAATCAATTCAATTCAAGCCTGATAAAAATTTATCTATGCAACAAATGAGTTTGTGATGCTCATTGTGCTTTCACAAGACAAAATCCTTTACCTGGAGAACAATCTTTTCCCCCCACTGAAAGGTAAGATTAGAAAACACCTTTTACATGAGAGAATTAAGTGAGAAGAGCAGTCTACTATAAAAATGAAACAAAAAGACAAGCAGCCATAGCAATTCTGAAATGGGAATTTTGTAACTTAATGGGAATTAGTAACTTAAGAGATGATGACTTCAACATGAGCTTAAGATGATTCACTGTACCTATACCAATCTTTTTCTATGATGAGAGCTTCCATACAATTAAAACAACTCCATGCTTCTGGAAAACCTTGTAAGGTAAAAAAGGCAGAAGATTTTCCTTGCTTGTGATGATTACCCAGTGAATACACTTGAAGCATCTGAAATGAGAGTCTGCATTTTTCAGCTGTGTTTGTGTTTGTTCAGATACTCATCTGTTCCCTTGTGGTGAAAACACAAAATGTACAGTAACATGTAATGTCATCCTTTAGCCACAACAGTCGGGCTCATGCCCAAGTGTTTCCTTTTGCAAAAGAGTGAGCATTCATTTTCTGTACCCCACCTTGTTATTTAATGAATGGTCGTCAGGTTTAAGCATCAATTTGTCAAGCCTGCTTATCCAAAAGGCACTGCAGGCAGCACAGTGCAGCTGTCCACGCTGTGATCTATCTGTACTGGATCACTCAGCCCAGGACATTTCCATCACTTCTATGGGGCACTGAGACCCCATTTATCACTTGGAGCACGTGTGACTAAGCAGTAGTTGGACTTGGAAAAAGACTTGAGAAGATCAGATTTGACTTGAGAAGATCAGGATGAAACTTAGACTCAAAAGTTCACCCTTGTACTGAAAAGTGACTTCCCATGGGATATCCTGAAGGGAATTTCTGTTTATTTATTTATTTTTTTTAAAATATACAATCCTTAACCTCAAGTGAGTTAAGCTTTTGCTAATTTGAAAAACTAAAAGCAGCTCTGATATCAGATACTTCTAACATGTTTGCTCAGAAAGTAAAAACTCCTACTAGTTCTTTACAGGGCATATGGAAACATAAAACACAGCTCAAAAGGTGACATGGACATAGAAGTGCCCATGATGTTGGGAAAGCAACTGCAGCATGCACTGCAGAGTGCCTTGGAATCACAGAATCACAGAATGGTTAAGGTTGGCAAGGACCTTAGAGATCCTCTGGTTCTAACCACCCTGCCGTGGGCAGAGACATCATCCTCAAAACCCCATCGAACCTGGCCTTGAACACTTCCAGGGATGAAGCATCCAGAATTTCTCTGGACAAACTGTTCCACTCTCTGATTAAATAATTTCTTTCTAGCATATTCATTAGTCAAGGCAGCCATGGACAAGAAACTACTTTAAAGGTGAGCACTTCAAGTAACTGAAGCAGCTTTTTGAGTGCTGTGTGGCCAACAGTACCCTACCCGCTTGGTTGGGTGAGTGTTTTGCAGTGCAGCCAGGCGGCATTTATGCCTTGCATGACTATTACGTGTTGCAATCTACCTGACAATTAAGCCATGAGGTCCATGGCTAGAAGGGAATGAAGTGTAGTACAGAGCAGTAGCTCCCATATTTTTGCTATTGTCACAGATTTAGAAATTTGCTCTTGAAACTCAGGTTTCCAGCTGTTCGAAGTTTTCTGTGTTAAAGTTCAAATTTTAATGAATATAAGCAATGAAGCAATTTAACTGGAAGGGCTGTATTTGATTTGGTAATGTAAAATATTCTCCTCACAGTGCAGAATGCTACTAGATCTTTAACCTAATGTAAGATTTTTTTTTCCATTATAATGAAATAGTGGAAATCTTAGGAGCATTTAATAAGCTTTCAAAGAACCCTTCAAATCTTTATAAGTTTGTCTCAACTGAACCATTTATGGTTCACCTGTCATTGGTTTGTTCCTACTGTGAGTGTTTACCATTTCTATAACTGAGCTGCCACACACACTTCGTACGTCTGAATATGCACACACACACACCTGCCTCCTCAGGTTTTATGAATGCAGCTGTGCACGAGCCCATAAAGAGCTGTGTCAGGCACAGCATTCGGGAGCACTGTCAAACGCACTGGCTAATGGAGAGCGCAGCATATGGTGTGTTAATTGTCTCACACTGGAGCTGAGATGAGCAAGTGATTAGGAAACACATTCAAGCTGACAGTAACGTATCAGTTCTGGTATCCCAAAGTATATGGCTCCTTAGCTGGGAATCACAGATAATCTGGAAATGGAAAAGATGCTGAAGCTGTCCTTATCTGGAGGCAGCAAGGATATGCAGTACTTCAGTGTAATCACACATGGACCTTAATCTCTTCTTTAACTTTTAAATGACCCAGAAATTTCTAGTGACTTTCTAGAATTTCAAAAGTAGATGTGCTAGATTAAAAATAGCACTAATAGCAAAGAAAATAGATGGGAGATGGTGTTTAACTTCTCTCGCTAACTAATCCATGTTATTCTTCAAACTGTTTTCCTCTTTACCTCCAATACTACTTTTCTCATCAAGCCCAGGGAGGAACAGTCAAGTACTAACAACACTATAACCTCTACAGTCTCCCCAGTTGTCTTTCAGTTCTTATTGGATTCACATATAGAGAATGGCACTATATAGCTAAATCCTCTGTGGCAGTCGCAGAGAGGCTCTTCAGCCACCAAACGAAAAGGTAAATTTAACAACATCCCATTCAGAAGCTTTGTACTTCTAATTCAGACATACTGAGAGTGAGGGTGTATCAGCAATGAAAACAATTTGGAAGTAATTGTTCAGCATGTTGGGACACTTTGTCTGGCTTTGCCACTTGTAACTAAAGAGTTTAGCAGCTCTCACTCCAAGGACTGAAATACTATGACCAATTATTAAAACAAGTGTTTTGCACAGACATTTCTAGTGATGGATGTGCTTTTTGTAATTGCTTTGCCTAGTCAGTGGAATGCTGTCATCACTTTTGGCTGCTGGTGCATAAATTTACAAACATCATGCAAATGCACTATTTGTAATAAAACTGACTAATGAACTTTAAAGCCCAATTATTTCTACATGTCTGCTGGCTCACAGTAATCATGCATCATTCAGATTTACAGTTACATACTTGCTGTAGTGCAATTTTAATCACTTGTTAATGTATGGTTTATAATAAGCGTCACGAGCGAGCAAGATAGAAAATGGGTTTCTCAGACTTTGAAGGTCTGATACTTCCAAGATTGGGGAAGAAAGCAAAATAGAACTTGGAAGCTCTTTAAAAAAAACCCAAGCCACAATTCAAATTACAGATAGCTCCCAAAATTCAAGGGCCAAGGAGCAGCCACAATATCATCTCCTGGAGGGCTCCAGTGTGTGCCTGTGCCCCAGTCCCCAGGGCAAGCTGGGACACTGCTTGAGGGGCTCCTGCTGAGGCAGGGCTGTGCAAGATCTATGCACCTGTGTAAGGACGCAGGCTGTTTAGCTGGTTTCACAAATGGACAGCCATAGACTGTTGTGAGAGGATTTACGACAAACTCACTGGGCCCTTGATTTTTACAAACAGGTTTTCCAAGTATCTGAATCTGGCATCTTTTTATTTAGATATTTGTTTTTCTCCTACAAAGAGGTTCCAGGCAGGTAGACTAACACCCTGTTGGCCCATTTCCACAGCCAGCTATTCTTTTTATACATTGAGTTTTCTTGCTTCTCTTTCTGCTTCTTCAACCAAATCAGCATTATCCTAGTTGTTGTGATAAAAAAGGGTTATGATAATTAAATACATAAAGTAATTATCATCAGGAGCTCGAGGCTTTCTGCTGACCAGACAAAGATGACTGAGATTCAAAGGCAGTTCCCTGTCCTCCCTGGTCTCAGACTGGGGGAAATTTGCCGGCCAGACTGGAATTACTGTCAATGATTTACCACCAAGGAGGAGTGGAGTGAACCCCCTGGGGGCTGCTTCTGACGCTGTCACTGACCTTGGATTAATCCCTTGACTTCTCTACACTTCATCTTACCTATTGCAAGGCTTAACTGCCTAGAGTACAGATTTAGAAGTTTAATTAAGCTCTGCAAAAATGTTTAAATCCCTTAATACAAGGCTGTTCTTTTTTTCTCTTTTCTAATGTCCCCTGCACTGAAAATAACAATTAAAAGATGCAAACAAACACCTATAAGAAAGCTGTTGTGCTGCTCACTTCACTCTGCATTCACTGCCTCTCTGCCAAAAATGAGAGTGCAGACCACTCCTGCTGAGGATGCTGTTTCTGCAGTGACTGGGGTGGCAGTGAGAGCTTTGTCACCTAGTTGATCCTGCATATAGCGGCACTGAAGCCCCCAGGAAATTCTTCAGGAGAACAGTTTGTTAATGTCACCACTAAAAACTCTCATTAGAAAAATCACTGCTAAGAGTAAATGCCTTCTGTCTTTATACCCCTCTTCCTGTCTCCTCAGAGCCTGGTATTTCCACTGGGAGCCAGGGAAATGCAAGAATCTGTCATATTGTCATAATAGAAAGAATTAAAAGAAGCTGCTAGCTCTTGCAGCATTTCTCTTTTTTTTTTTTTTTTCTCTTTTACCTTGTAAAGAAAACGATAAAATTTTACCTCAGGAAAGAGAGGAAGTTAGAAACTCAAGGGTGGAAAGATATGAGGATAAATGTCAAAGGTTCATTAGAAACCAATGCTAGGAGAATAAGCTAGAAAAGAATTCAGGTGGAAAAGCAATTGAGCCTTTTCAGAAAGCCCCAGGCAAGTGGAAAAACCCTGCCTCAGTAACATACATAAGATCAAGGGACACTTCATTAAATCAGTTTTTATGTGATTCATCAGGAGTCAAACTATGCCAGTCCTTGCACAGGCAATTGCATTGGTGCAACAAGGATTGTTTTAGGGAGGTGAGGATGGAGGGACATTGCAGTTAGGTAAATCTGCTCAGGATAGCAAGGCCAGGCTGGGTCCTCTAAAACCGATGCCTCCTTCTGAAATCTTTCCTCTTCCAGCCCACTGGGCAATTTCTCTCTGTTCTCAAAACTCATTCCTCTCCAATTTTATTCAATATCAATGCAAAGCCACTCAAGGAGTCTGAGTGACACTTCAAATTAAAATACCAGCAGTGCCTTGACAACTGACAGCCCTATATTTCCTTACATCTAATCACAGCAGAACTGTCTTACAGTATGCTGCTCAGAGCTTCACCATCCTGAGAAACTGCTGATGGAGTAGGCCTCAGGCAAGTGAGAGGTTCGAGCAAGTAAGAACTGGAAACTTTTGAGAACTTTATTCACTGTGACCTTATTTTCTATTGATCTCTCCAAAACACAGTTTTCAGTTCTTTCTGGGCATAAATTCAATTTTTGAAGGGTAGCACAGTTCCTGCTACTGCAGGAATGGTCTCTCCAGATTGCTAGCTTGTCTGAATCTCCCTGGAAAGGTTAAACATTACTGCTTTAATCCTTTCATGGTCTTCATCTAAACACTACATAAAAGTGGAATCAACAAAGTCCAAAATAAAACATAATGCATAAACCAACAGCTATCTTTCCCAAGGGGCAGGTGATTTCCTTCCTCACCAGATCTTCCTGTTTCTGGTAGTTACTTCCCATTTTTTCTAGGCTCAGTTTTATTAAGATAAATATCAGCTCACATATTTAACTGCTCCCTTCCCTCAGATCTTTTCTCCATGAGCTTTCTCCAGATGAACAACAGAGTCCTAAAGTCACCTGACCTTGTGTTTTTGTGTTAATCTACACCTACACTTAAAGAGACTTCAGAGGAGGCTTGTTGATGCTAAACAAAAAAAGCAGCACACTCCTCCATTATAAGTCCTGCATCTGGCTAACAGGTGATTCCTTGCTCTGACCTGCTGGAAGTGGTTCCTGTGTTAGTGATGCTGTGGTGTGTCCTCTTGTTGGACTTGCCAGAAGGCTTGTCTTCAAGAAAGCACCCAAGAGGACATCCAGTTACTACGGATATTCTTTAAGACAACAAACAACCCTTGAGACATGGGAAATTCAGCAAAAGAAATTGCAAAACTCAAAAGTAAGTGTCCTCTCTAGCTACCTGGAGAAGAGCTCCTTCTCTCCAATCTTGGCTCCATCCATCAATTTCTGGTAGTTTCCACAGTTGCAGTAAATTACCCAGTCCCTTCCTGACCCATAGGAACGGGTTCTCTCTGTCACCCCTGCAGTGCAGACATTACTCCCTGTTCTTCTCAGGCATTTCCTGTTGCTCTGCAGGCAGGTCAAAGGACAGGGACGTTCCCCATTGCTGCAGGCTTCTCCCTGCTGACCACGTTCAGATGCCTTCGATTAACCCAGCCCCTATTGCAGAGGTTTCCCCTTCCCCAGAACAAGCATCCAGGACACAGCAGGAAGGCAGTTTCTTACTTGCCCAGCCATAGCCCTATAGCTGAACTAACATATAGTTATGAATGCAAGCAGGCAAATTTAAGTGCTGCCATCCATCTGTAAACCACAATTACTATTTAATTTACTAAGGAAATAAGCTGAGGGAAAAGCAGTTCCTAATGGTTTGGAAATTAGCAGTCCTCCTATAGTTGTGGAGGCTGATGGCTGCTCCACAGCAGCTCCCTGGGGATCACAACAGCACGGTGATGCTCCCAGATCCAGAGCTCAAAACAACACAATTATTTCTCCTCTTTTTACTGTCTTATCTAAAGGCATGACTTAGAGGATCCCTTGTTTGGCAGGCAGAAGCACTAGCAATAGGAAGTGAACAGTATTAACAATTCTCCCATCTCTGAGCAGGGGATGCAGTGTCTCCCTTTCTTTACCTCCAGGGAATTCAGATTCTGGGCCAATAAACCCCATAAACGCTGTCCTAAAGAATCAACCTAAGCAAACCAAACCTCCAGAGGAACTAACCAGAGTAACTAACAAACAAGTAAATCTTCTGTAAAACCAGTGTATAAAGTGCTCTAATAAAGAACACCTTCATATTACTGTTATGGAGCTCAGCTTTATACAAACTGAATAATCTGGTTTTTTTCTATTTTTTTTTTTAAATATTCTTTCACTTCTAATGTTTGCAGTGGTTATACACTGTTTATGGTCTAAGCTCTCTCTTTTACATATTTGGAACCCAATTCTCATTGCTTACATAATGTCCAACTTTCCACCAGGGATCCATTATGGTTTGGAGTAATCCTTCTCTCAACACACAGTTATACCACAGCCTCCCAGTGGCAATAACAAACCAAGGCAGCACACAGACTACTTCCACTAACCACTGTTTGTGCGACTCATAAACTATAGTAGCACTAATATTTTCTCCCTTACTATTTGAAAATACATCCTTTTCCTCAGTGCTATCAACAGAACTAAACATAAATTTAAGAAGTGCCAACAGCATGCCAGCAGCAGCTGCTTTTAGCAGAAATGAGAATGTTGCTTCTAATGTCACATTTTCTTTTACTTCAGGAAACAGTTTTAAAGTAATTTTTCACATTCAGAAACAATATAAAGACATGAAAGGACATAATAAGTGTTTATGTTTGCTTCTTATTAAAGTAGCCATTTTCCTGTTGCCTGGTGAGGAAAGCTAGTTTGCTATTTTGCTCAGTGGTTTTCTTTTAAAAGGTTCATTCACTTAGGTTCCTGAATAAAAGTATTTAACAAACCCAAACCCACACCTTTGTTACTGTTCTCAGGAAGGTACCATAGAGCATGTCAGCTTCCCAAAGGTGTGAACAGCTCCTCTGTTGTGTGACTGTTAACACCTTGGTCTTACACTTGGACATTAATTCATGGGAGCAACTAAAAATATATGTAAAATTTTATTTTACCTTTCTTTTTTAAAAAGTAATACCCAGAGCCACAGTAACATACATTCGAATAGAAAGCTTTATAGGACATTAATTTTCCTCTTAAATCGTAGCTTTCCAGTTCTTTCCTGCACAAATATTTGTTTAATCAGAAGAGTTTATATCAATCTTGCAATGAGAAAAAATGTGCTTGGGTACTATACAAGACACAGAGGGATTCAAGAGGTATTTCTGCCACCCTGCATAAGACTTGGAGCATATCAAGAAGGTACTCACTGGTCTGAGCCACAGTGCTCTGCCCAGATCTACTGCTTTGACTTTAATGACTTCTAGGGGGGAAAGCAAGAATAAGGAAACAGCCCTTTAAGCTTTTTTCTAAAATATAAAACCTTAACATTTGCTTCTGTTTATTTAATAAGACTGGTGGAAAGGTGTTTTTCACATGCAGCCTCCATAGGATGCTCTGGCAGTGCATCAGTGATACATACATACAGCTGAACTGAGTATTAAAATAACTCCCTATCTGTCCCAAACTTGTAATTTTTACATTTTTTCTAAATGTCCTGATTTAGACCGGACCAGAAACTGCTTCTGCACCTTTTTTCCCTCAAGGGAGCAGTTCCTATGTTGGCAAATATTTCAATTTTCTGGGACACAGAAGCTTAACTTCAAATTTCCCCTTGGATTTGGTGATCTTATTCTTATATATCTCAGAATATGCTCTTTACACTGGCTAACCACATTCAGGAGTCTCACTCCCTAAAATTTCATCCAGAAATACTATCCCAAAACTGGCACATGACTCCTGATGACTTGCATCACTATTGCTACGTTCTTGAGGAGAGTTTCAATGTCAGTGAATTATTTATTAAGTAAATTGGTTTAAAAAAAGTTGCTGGCAAATGTACAGGTCCGGTCATACACACTCAGCCATGAATGAATAACCCTGTTCAAGATCATCCAAGTTCAGGGAAACCTCTTTATCCACACAGGGACATGCCAGTGCAGCATAGTCCCTCTCCCAACTGGCAAGTTTATTTTAGGTCTTCTCAGTTGGCTAGGCTGCTCCTGGACTCTGCAGTTTCCTCACCTAAACCCTAAACCTCTGCTTCCTTCATTTCAATATCTCTTGTTAGGAGAACACTTTTGCTTTATCTCCCTATCACGGTCAGCTGTAATCTGTTCTTTGACAAGCCCTCCAGACTTTGTAAAGATTGCAGCTCCAAGTTCTGTTTTATGGATAGACTACTGGTACTTACTGTAATAGAGACAAGCTCCAAAGCTTGCCGTGGGATTTCTTGGATATCTTGGATTTCTTCTTATGTATATAATTTTTACAGAAGAGATCAGAAAATGAAGGCCTTAGAAAATTTTATTCAACATTGCATTAACATCTTTGTATAAAGCAAGTCTGTGCAGCAGGCAGGAAATTCCACTTCGCAGATCGTGTTTCCCTTGCTCAGAATTGCTCCACAGAGCCAGCGAGGGAGATCCAACTACGATTGCCCGTGCTCCAGGTAAGCAAGGAGTGTGCAAGCAGACAGGCACCCGGAGAGGGCAGGAGGCTGGTGGCCTCAGGAATCCTGCACTGGAGCTGGCTGTGCCCTTCAGAGCTGCTGGATGCAACTCACTGCCCTTGAGGATGGGGTCTGCCTGCTGACCCCATCCCATCACACACATGCTTGCTCGTTCTTCTGGCTAAAAGCAATTGCACAAAGTTGCAGCTGGACTTTTTACAATGTTAAGGAAAAAAGGAAGAAAAGGATCAGTGTATTGATTTTCACAGGATCCAAACCATTTAAGAGAAGGAGTGGTAGGACGTTTATTCCTCTCTCCTCTCTTTAGAGCTCAGTCTTTAAATTACTGTTCTAGTAAGTTTGTTTTGGTTCTCTTCTCAAGGTGAGATACCTCAGTAAATTTCCACTCTAAAAAGCTTATAGTACATGAAGTACAGTGCTGTACTGTGCAGACCTCTGCTGAGCATAGCCAACTCACAGCAATAAACTATTTTGCCTTGGCAAATTCTGTATCTTTGAAGGAGAAATACTATCAGGATGTAGTAAAGGCATGGAATTTTAAAAAAAAGAGAATGAGAAAGTGTTGAATGCTAGCCAAATACTTGCAGTGTGAATTATTAAAATATCAGCTAATTTAGATATTCATTTTCTGTATGAGAGCAAATATCACATGGTGCTCTGACATGGCACTTTGCTTATGTTCCCACTCCGATCACAAAACTGAGGAGTCTTAGTCTCAGCTTTTGTGTTCAGTCATGACCTAGCTGGAGCTGCATGGGCTTCCCTGTTAACTGATGTCACATCCTTCTCTGGCTGGCTTTGCAAGAGTGACTGCCTTAGGGGAGGGGAGGGAAAGGGAAGAGGAAAGGAAAGGAAAGGAAAGGAAAGGAAAGGAAAGGAAAGGAAAGGAAAGGAAAGGAAAGGAAAGGAAAGGAAAGGAAAGGAAAGGAAAGGAAAGGGAAGGAAAGGAAAGGATGATAAAAAAGGAAATCAAACATAAACATTTGAAATTATCCAATATCTGATAGCTATACAAAGGAAAAAGTATTTCTGAAACTGTCCATTTTAATGGGTCCCTATGTTTTGATGGGTTGTTTAATTTTCTAAAGTTCAGTTTTAACCTTCTGTTCTTATTCATGCTTGGACGCTGCACAAACAATGAAAGCTTAGGCAACTACTCAAAAAATCTAGCAAAAATGTAATAACAATCCAAACAAACAATGGCTAATAAAAATGAAGTCACATGTAACTGCCCAAATTCAGTTTGATTATGCCAGTGTAATATTTTGCATTTAAACTAACACAGCTAAATAATATTTAGCTCACTACTTTTGAAAGTCCTTCGTGATATACTTCTCAAGTGGAAAATCAATGGCAAAAAATGAATTAATGAAAAAATTAATTAAAAAAAATTTGTATGTGAGGGCTCAGGTAGAGGTTTAATTTGTTAGAAAAGAAAAACACAAAGGCCCTGAACCTGTTATCCTACTGGCTAAGACATCCACCTGTACAAGGATCAATTAAAGTTATTGCATCAATATGCAAATACAGGAGTCTGCTCAGGCAGGTCTGAGCCTGGAGGGACAAGACCCTGAAACACTGTGTATAGGTTATTCCCATTAGTAGTCTGGAAGCTGAGTGACACGCTTCAACTTTCATGGACAAAAATAAAACTGTTTTGCCTCTATTTCACCATTTTCTTAAAACACAGTTTGTTTTGCACAATCATATTGACAAACAAACAGCCAGGCCTGCTTTCAAAGGACTAGGACCTCTCCTGTGTGGAGTAGTCCCTTCCACTAATGATTTCTCTGAGGGGAAAAAGAGGTCTCATATACAATGCACAGATGAGATTGTGTTTCCTTGTCTCTCTAGCACTTGTAATCAAGCTTCCAGTCCTTCCTGTTCTGAAGAGAGCAATTTGATGCAGCTGTGCTGCTGGAACGCAGTGATGCAAATCTGAGCTTGCCTGGCTACTTTGGACTTTAACTGCAACTGAACCACACTTTGCTTCTCCAGACCAATGTTGGCTTTTCTGGGACCAGTTCTGATGAAGGCTCAAGTACTAGGCTTTTCTGAGATTACTAGGCTACTCAGAAGAAAACCTCCCCAAATTTGCTGTTCCTGTTCTCCTTTCCTCACCCAGCAGGACCCTGCTCCTCTGAAACCAAGATTAGTAGGTAAAGTTTGGTGTGGATGGCAAAACAAAAATATTATTGTAAAATATTTGCTATGCAAAAGATATGTAGCAGACTGCACATGGCATATACCATTAACCTTGATTCTTATTATAAATTCATTGAAGGAAACAAAACACATAATTGGGTATAGAAACAGAAGTGTATTTACATGTCAGTCTGGATCTGTTAGACACCTAATGGGCTACCAGTGGCCTCAGCCAGAGCTGGCAGCGAGTGAGGGAACAAGCACACTCCTTTAGAGTGCAGCATTGGTCAGAGGAGTTCCAGAGAACCCCTTCACTCCTTCTCTCCTGTGTCAATAACTCATATCGTAAAGAACTGAAAAAGTCAATGACTAAGTGAAAGAGAAGAGGGCTAATTTTCAATAAGGTTGATAGGAGAAGCCCAAGACCTGTGTTTTCTGGCTCTTAAAAATAAACTTTCCTGCCTGCAGCATAGCTTCTGACTTGATTTGTCATCCAAAGAAAAATCCCTCTCAGAAGGTGGGCATACAGTTTTGAAATTCATCCTGGGTATATTTAGGGTTTTCAAGTCTCTAGGTATGATTTCACTGCTAGAGTTTCCTTAAAGCTTTTAGGCCAACATTCAGACTGATAGCATTAAAACACAGCTATACCTGATTTATATGTTTAGGAGTTCTCTGTGTTGTACCTCCAGCTAAAGCACAAACTTCACAAAAATGCTGTGCTTAGCAATTCCACAAACTTTAAATTGTTTGCCTGTTCCCAGTGCTGAAATCCCTCACTCCATTTATATCGCTGACACTCACTGGGTCAGTGTGGGTTAGGTCCTTCAGGAGCTTGCAGAGCTCAGGTAGAGGACCCATGGCACTGCCTCATCATGTTTCAGCACCTGTTCTTCTTGGTACTTGAAGCTGAGAAGCTGAGAAAGCCGCTCCTCACTCAGATTTCCAAGGGACAGGCTCCATTCAGAGGTCTGACCAAGTATTTAAAGAAGACAGTTCCCTGCCAGTGCCTGAAGAACTGGTTCCCAACTGGCATGGCATGGGGTACAGTCACTTTTCTTGCAAATGAGCTGAGCCTCCAGCTGTGGAATGGCTGCATGATGTTTTGGCTGGGGCAGCAGAGGAAATTCACCTTCCTTTTTCTTGCTTTAATTTTCTGCAGTTTTGATTTATTTATTTTTATGTGAGAGGTATTTTGCAATGTTGAGCAATACCTTCCTCGCTATGTCACTGTTCTTGCCAGTTGACATTATTAAGGCTGTTGCTAATTTCTTCCCTCTGTCTTGCATTCCTGTCTCTTGGTGAGGTGAGGTGGGGGTGGAGGCTTTCCCCAAGGAGCAGAGCTTTGGGAGTCACCCCAGCACTACACTGGAGTATTTTAGTGGAGACTATTCACATCAACCAGCTGTTCCATCAGCCAGCTACTCGCCTCTTGAACATCTCCAGTGGAGCCAAAAATAAACTTGGATCAATTCAGCTCCCATTGAGTTTGATGGAATGTTTTCCATTGATTTCTAATGAGATTTGGATGACAAGCACTTCTGCAGAGAGGCCCTGTCTCTAGCCTACGGGGAGGAGAAACTAACATGTGGTCTCTCCTTTTCACATAGTGTTATTGCCCCAAATCTTGCAAATAAGTGAGTATGTCGCCTGTGTAGCAAAGGAGACCCACTGGTCCATAGACTTTAACAGTGACAGTGTAGGCTCCCCAGCCCTGTGAGTGTAGCTATTCAGTATTATAACATTCAAAATAATTATACCTTTGAAATACTTCATTTGAAGTTGAAATTACTTTCTTTCATGAACTGTTTCTAATTATTGTACTTCAAGTGACAAATTAAATGTCATTTGAAGCAATTATACCAAATACTCAAAAAATTATACATAGGTATGTCAATTAATATAATTAAGTCAAAAGTTACATTTCACAGCTGATTCAGCTTTTCCATTACAGCCTTGAAATTGCTCATGAGTTAAAAGAAACATTTGAAGAAATCTGTAGCAAACCAGAACACTAAAGGACTTATTTATTTTTATGCATTTATTAGACAAATTGGGAAAACCATGAGTGATCCTGCATGAATAAGAAGGAATAGTATACTGTTCTTTTTCAGAAGCTGTTTTTTACCCCCCATTTAACTCCAATAATTTTGTTTGTCAAATCTCTATAAAGGAACTTGTTGTTCCTGAACCTCCACTGTTTCTTCATGGAAAAAGCAAACAAACATATTCCAAAGGGATTTATGTGTTAGTTTTAGTTTCACAATGGATATAACGTAGAGATTCAAGTGAGGCAACAGCATGCCAACTTGCTCCTTTCTAAGTTGCCCCTGAAACACTGCTACCCTTTCTTGAGCCACTTGGTTAATGAGAAGCTGTGGTCAGTAGTCTTCTCTTCCTTAGAAAAAAAACAGATTGTGAAGCCTGACATTTTTGATGTGCGAAGCTCCCCACCCCTGGACACAGGCAGGCCAAGAGAGTAAACTTTCTTTGCCAGCTGCTCCAGGAGCCTTCAGCATGTTCCAGTGTGTTTCTCTACCTTGTATTTACACTTCTCGGGCTTGTTTTCTTACCTGTCACAGAAACTGCCTAGTCCACCTGGTTAAGCATTTACCCAAACTTGCTATACTCTGGTGTTTTTGTTGACATCACCTGTAAAAGTTACATGATCTTTATTGAATGAAAAAGGGCAGATCAGTCCAGTCTTCAGCAGATAACAGTCCCCAAACCATTTTTGCACAGCTGTGTTCATTCATGCCACTCAGAGAGCAGCCAATGCTGCCAAGGGGACACACGTGCCTGAGAAGTGATGCAGGGGTGCACGAGAAAAGCCGTGACACTGCACAGAGAGCATGAGCTGCCAGCAGGGAAATGCAGGGCAGCACTTAGCTCCCCTCAAGCACCCAGGGAACAACAGCGTGATCACTGGCTACAGCACAGTTCCCCAAAAACAACACTAAAGGACTTGGCCTGCACCAGTAGTTCTCTTTCAGTAATTTTTTTTTTTATACCATTGTCAATTAACAAGATTAAACCAACGATAATGACATGAAGTATAATCCTCTGACCTTTTCAAAACTCTTATGATTTCTAAGTTTTCTTAAAGTATAATAAAGCATCCATGGTCCAAAAAGCCTATCTCAGAAAAGAAGTGCTACACATTGACAAAATTAAGGGAGAGAACATGAGCCATAGATAGAATCTAGAGCTGTTGAAAGGTGCTGAAATTACAGCACAAGAGACAGGTGGTACTCATTAATTCACAGATCAAATTCCATGTGTTTTGTCTTCTCCCCTTGCTGGTTAGTTTCCATAATTGAAAATAAAAATAATTTAAATGCAATGTATATTTTGCTCCTCCTTTCATACGAAAACATTATTCCTTTTTTTTTT
>VZRN01005166.1:405053-439727 GCA_013397935.1 Dasyornis broadbenti | reverse complement strand
TTTTTTTTTAAGGATGACTTACAATGCTTGACCTATGGTTTGGAACCCAGTGTGGGATGCAGGTGCTGAGATACCATAATAATGAAGGCCATGGTGAAAATACCCCTACAGAGAAATACTCCCAATGGGGAACCCAGAGATGAAATGAATGTTTCAGAAAACTAGCACTGCAAGAAGCTGTGAATGACCAGGGACCATTGCCACAGTGCTGATGTGAACAGTTTAAAAAATAAATGTACGTTGCTAAATGTACATGTCAGAAAAGATCCATCTAGACATAAAATAAGAGAGCTATGCCATTTTAAATGATAATGAAGAAATGTGCATACATTTGGCTTTCCTGGAAAGCTGTCTGTACTTGCAGTTGATTTTGAACTGCACAAAGGAGGGAGGGTAAAAGACCCTTCTCCAAACAATCTGTCCAATGAATAATGATAAAACTTACTGACTTCAGTATAAATACCTGGGCAGATGAGGTACTCACACTACAAAAGGGAAACGTGACACTGATATTTACTTTATTAAAATACTAAAAGTAAATAAATATGAAAAAGAGAAAATAGAGCCACATTAAAATTGCAGGGGAAAAAAAAAAAAAAAGCATTAGGAAAATATGTCTGAAAACCCAAGGTGTTGATATGTAAATTGCCATATTTTCATTAATGGACAACTAGGATAAAGATTCTATAATTAGTCTCTTGAGACTAATGGAATGTTCAGCTGTCTCTTGGATACTTATTTCTACTTATGATTTGAGATTCCTATTAAAATAATATAAAAAAAACCCCAACAACAAAACAACAAACAAACAAACAAAAACACTCCAAAAATTCCTAACTAGGAGCACCACAAAAATAAATTTAAAAGTATATACTCAATAAAAATAAGGAAGTATTACCAGGCAGATATTTATAAGGTATGGCCATGCAGGTTTGTTTAGGACAATATGCAGTTGCCCTAAACACCTTGCACCAGTCCTATGGAAGGTGGCTTTGCTTCAGTCAGACAGAAAATATTTTGAAGGGGCTGTGGGAATTTTGTGACTTTAGGGCCTGATAATTCCCAAGTGAAGACAAGTAATGAAATCAGCAACAGAAAAGCGTTGGCATTCATGATACTGCACTCATCACTTGATAGTCTACGGAGGCTTCAAATGCTACCCTGTTTATAATGAAACATCACTTTATTATCATGCCATTGTTTCAGTTCCAACTGAATGGCAAATGGTGTGCCTGGAATTTATGGGTATCATTTCTGTGGATTTTTCAAACTGCTAGTACTCTGGTTTGGTAGATAGAAACTTGAGAAAATAGCTCATGTCTGACAAACTACAGCCAAAAAGCTGAAATGTGGCTTTGCGAAGTTACATGCTCAGTTTCTCTAATGGCAGACACGATAAAAATAAACTTAGAAAAGGTAAATAGACACATCAGCCTTCCCACATAATTTTTCCCCCCATAATTTAAATGTACTAGAACATCTTCTAGCATTCACAGTCTTTTCCATCTACTTGCCAGTCATTATGAGATTTTCATTAGCCTGACCCCCTGATGTTAAGGTAACCAAGGGGGTCTGGACAACATGTTCTCCATGTAATGTGAAGTCTTCACAGATGTGATACCATAAAGGTCTGGCAAGCCTGAAGGCAGCTGGGGCAGATGACCTGACTCTCTTCAGTCTTTCTCTTGGTAGCATTCACATTTAAATAGTTCTTAGTTGATTCTTTTTCACTGAGGTCCTAGTACTACACTATGTTCCCTGTAGATTGCTCTGTGAGGGCAAAAGCAGCCTTGTAATTGCTGAAACTTGGCACAACAGGATAAAAGCACTTGTGCCTGATCTTCCCCACTATTTTTACTTCCTAACCAGGTGGGTGTTGTATACATAGGAGTACCTAAATCAAATATTTGTGAATTAAATTATAATGGTGACTGAAATTAAATAAAATGTCTGATAATATTTGTCCAGTTACACACAGTTTGTCTTTCTCCTAATATTTATTGAGGGTTTTTATCAAGGACCTTTTTCCTCCTTGCTAAAAGCCCAATGGACTGTGTTTTGTAACCCCGTCTTCTGACTGGCTTTAATGATACCTGCTAATTATACATTGCTTTATAAACATTTAATTAAGCCTGGAAATAGTCCTACCCGACAGGACATATTTCCTTATCCCTATCTGGGAGACAGGTATCAGAAGTGCAGATAGGACAAGCAACTTACCTATGAAATAAGGGAACACAATTCTGATTACCAAACATATCTTTCATGCCAAATTTAATTCACAGTCATGCCTACAGGAAACAGGTAAAATACTGAAAAAATAAGTCTCAGGGAAATATTTCACAAATAATACTTCAAGTTCTGTAAAACTTTTTATTGGATAAATCGAGTGGCCCACGCAAAATAATATACCATTATCTTAATAGATTCCTTAATAGGAAACTTGACTAGCGTATTTTATGACTATGCTCTACAAGTTCATTAGCCATGAAAGAAAAGTTTAGCCAACTGTCCCTCAGATATCTTGTTTATAAGACACGTCAAACATATAACACATGTGGACACCACAAACCCAAGGGTGCTTAGTTAGAGCTTTCCAGTGGGTGCATGCTTGAGGTTAAGTGTCAATGTGCTCCTAAAATTCTTCCTCCTGGTGCTGCTTGTGAGGTGCACACACATTTATTCAAAGAATGATTCAGGGGATGTTAAGCAAATCTCTATCTAGCTGGTACACCTGTCAAACTACAAGAAGATTTTTCCAGTGTCCTCATTGTTCTTCTCCAGGTTTACTGTGTTGGTAAATCTTATTCTACTTTAGGCCCATAATTGCCTGGCCAATACTTTTTTACAAGGAATTTCAATGACTGAGATATAGAGAGTGGGGTATAATGAAATTCTGATGACCGTTTCCTATGGCAATAGTAAAGATAACTTAGACAAAGCAGAAACACCAACATTAACAGTCTTTTCTTGTACCTGTTTTAAATGTTAAGTGCCTTTTCATCATTATAGTAAACCAAACTGATTTAATATGAGCAAATTTCATAATGGAAGAACACAAAATGTATGTAAATGTGAAAGTCTTATCTCCTGTCAGCCTTAAACAATAATCTATTGTATAATCTATCTAGAGTTGCTCTGAAATTCTGATTTACTTCAGTTCTCTGCATCCCAATGGATTTTTCAGATATTGATTTGAGTATGACTGCACACAATTAAAACAAATTATTTCCCAAGAGTCTATGAAGCCATTTACCATTTTGCCTCAATAGCTAGCTGCCACAATTTACCAGTCCAGAGCTTTGCAATTCTTTCATTTGTTAAATATATTGAAACAATTGTTTTTTGTTTCACTTGTCAGCTGTGACTCTAATATATATTTCTTTCTTCCTTGATATTGTGCATTTGTTCTGTTCTGTGTTAAATGGCAACTGCCATTTCTTATTAAAATACTTTTCTTCTTTGGCCTTTAAACCTACTTCCTCACACAGACTCAATAACAAGCTTCCAAACAGTCTTCTTTAATTATAAAGACAATCAAGAAAACACTGAGAGTGATTTGAACTGAATACAGCCATAAAGGGAGTAAAATGTGGGCATAAAGAAAGTGAGAAAATGAGTGTAAGTTCAAGACAGAACAATTCTGAGTACTTGACCCAAATCAACTCTCTGCTTAAGTGCTTTAAAATAGGTATCAGTCTTATGAAAGATGAGATGGAACTCAAACCATGTTTAGATGGCACTTCTACTCAAATGGAAGAAAGCTTGTATTTGATTTGGAGAGGACTGGGGACAAATATGCATGAGGAATTCAAAGGTAGATTCCTACACACAGACTTGGAGTGGGAAAGGGAGGAAGTAGGAGACTATAGCAGTGATAATTGAGAGGAAGAATAATTGGGAAACTAATATGTTTGTGCAGAAATGTCAGGAGCATGAAAGATAACAGAAAGAACTACAGGCTTTAAAGTGTCTGTAAAGCTGTGATATACATGACATCAGGACATGGGGATACAGAACAGCAGAACTGTTACAGGAAATCATGGCTTGCTTAGCAAATACAGACAGAAGAAATGGGATGAAATGTCATGCCATCTAATTAAGATTATATATAGTCATTATGAAGCTCAAGAAGATACAAGAAGAGGATTTGCTGAAAATCTTTCAGTAAAGACAAATGCTTTAAAAAAGAGACTTATCAAGCTAAATGTCCACCACGGATCACCTAATCAAAAATCTCTTTTTAAAAAGCATATTAAGGATGGTAGCTGGAAGAAATGGAAAGCTGTGTCAACACTGTTTAATAGGAAAGCAAGTCTAGACAGAGATAAAATATCCTTCAAAATCTTAGGAAAAAAGAGATAAATTCTCTTTCAAATTGTAATATCTTATCAGATATTATGCCCTGAAATATGGGGAGGAATCTCTTCCACATGCAGAAAAAATAATGGACCAGCAGGGCAAGTAGGACTTGCAACTGCCCAATACATGTTGGACTGCATTCCCGTTTGATATGTCTCCAACTAGAAATAAACTACTTTTTTCTTGCTTATGTGTGCTTACGGTGCATGGTTCTCAAAGAAAATGTATTGAACTTCAATGCCTGTCTCTGAATAGTTTGCATTTCAAAAGCATCTGTAGATATCAAAGGTAAATAATGCAGCAGATAACAGTCATTCAGTAGCCTCATTAAAGTAATTGCTGTGTTTAAACCGGAAAACTTTTGAGGTATTTTTGTACTCTGTGGTGTCCACTGAGAAAGGAAGTTTATGTGAGTATATATATGTGGGTATCTATAATTTCAGTTCAATAGTTTCATTCAGGAAAAAGCATGCTTGGTGAATGCGACTGTTTGGAATGACTGGGTCCTAACTCTAAAACTCTCTTGTCACCTATAAGGTTCACCTCTCAGTAGTGTCTGCAGAGAGTCTGCTGAATTCTCCTTCACGTAGCTACAAAAGCCTAGATACAGACTCATGATGAGATGATCGGTCAGGAACATGAAATGAGGAGAAGCAGTTTTGCTAAAACTTATCATGGAGAAATAAAATAATTATGCTTAGGAAAATTAAGTGTTGGAAGATAGAAAATCAATGATATAATAAGAGAAAAACCCAAAACAACAGGACTTGCAGGTAGGGCTTCTTAATAATGTAACGTGAAAATTAGTAAACCATATGAGATCAGGCTATTGCTGTACAATGGTAAACTTTCCCAAAATAAACAACTAAGAGAGAGTAATCATAAAAGCGGACTTATATAGCTACTCTTTCGTTATCTGAATGTTTCTTAAAGCATCATGTAAATAGTTGAAACAAATACAATGAAGGACAAGTGTAAAATGGGGAAAATATGTGAAATTACGAAAAGAAAAAACCAGAAAGAAGAAAAGAAAAAGGCACAAAATTGCTTTAAGAGTAAAACTGTACCAGAAATAAGAGAAGAACAAAAAGGAAGTAACTATCCAGTTCTACATGGAAAATGATAAAACTGAGTGATTCAGAGAAAGCTACAGCTCTCCACTCCTCATGAGAATTATTTAAAAATAACAACAGAAATTTAAAATCAGGTTAAATATTAATTAGATAAATGATACACTTACTGTCCTTCCAGAAGAGAGGAGTCCAGTCAAGAGTTCAAAAAGAAAAGATGAAATCATTGCTTTCCACTCCATAACTTGTGCAAAAGTATTGACTACAAAGCATTCCATCCATAGTAATTCTGAACATAGATAAAACTGAGGCAAATGAGAACATATGATTTTGTTGCCACAGTACATTGCTTCCTCAATATTGATACTATGGGTTAGAGATGACCAAAACTAAGATATTTTTGATAAGATAGTTGTGTTTAACTCAGCAGGCCGAAATGTATCACTGGAGACCCCTTCAGGGTGGCCTTGGAGCAGTCTCTGAGACAGTGACCTTTTCAAGGAGAGGATAAGGTTGGGAAAGTCCCAGAAGACTGGAGAAAGACAAGCAATACACCTGCCCTTAAAAATGTGATCATGGTAAACTTCAGGAATTACAGACTGGTGTAATTTAAAGGCTTTGAGAATTAAAAAAAAAAAGTGTTTGAAACTATGGATGGGTTGACCTAGAAGGTGGTAAAGTGACTAAAGCAACCAATATTGATGCACCAGAAATGGACCAGACAAGTAGAATTATTATTTTTTAATTTAGTGTGTTAACTGGCCTAACCTCCATGACGGAAGGCACAGGTGGGACACATCTCAATTTAAAAAGACTAGTCATTTTGTCTTATGCATCATCCCCATATACAAGCTAAAGAATTATGTGTTACACTTAATTTCTATCAGGTGCATTTATAATTTATCTTAAACTATCTTGGGTTGGTGTGTGTGTGAGTGGGGAAGGTCACTGGTTAATCTGTTGAACACAAGTACTAGTCAGTGCTGTCAACTACATTCTGGAAAAAAAGAATTCACATACAAAATTTAAGTATGACACACAAAAAAAAATCAGGTAAAAGGGTAGAAGCTTTCAGAAGACAAAGAGAAAAGGAAATTGCCTCAGCAAATAACAATTTGAAATTAAGAAAATTACAAAGAATGTGTACTTACAACTTTTTACCGTTAGCAGTATAGAGATATAGACTTGTAATAGCTGACAAATGAAACATAAATCAACACAATGTCATGGTAAAAAAAGGTGAATCTTCTCCTTGAGTATGTTAAGAATGTTGAATGTCAGATATGAGCACTGATGCAGCTGCATAAACACCACATCCCAGCACCGGCTTTCATAAATGCGTGCAAATGCAGCAGAGATGTCTGAAAAAACAGCAGCAAACAAAAGCTTAGAAAACACACAAAGAAAGGCTGGTGGGAGAGGGAGTTGAGTCTCTAGAAAAGCCTGACGAGCAACATGGAAGGAAAGACTTCAGCCATAAAGGGTATTGGCAAGGGGATAGAAATCCCATGTTTTACATGGCCCTATGGAGAGACTGAGGAGGAATGTTCAGCAGAGAAGACAAAAGAAGTATATCGGGGGAAGAAGACATCCAATCTTGGTATTTTGTTCTTGGTCCTTTTGAGAGGCCCTGGTAACCATGTGGTCTAGAGACTTTTCATCACTGGAGATGCATGTCTGTTGAAATCTGTTTGTGTTTTCTTGTCCTCCTGTGTTGATCTGCCTCCTTATGGTGAACTAGGTATTTTTTGTTTTGTTTCAGGGTTTTTTAGATACAGATACCTGCATCTAATCATAAATCAGACATGCAAGTGAAGCAAACTGCACCCCAAGGTCCTCAGTCTTTTACAACTTCAGCTGGGAACCTGAAACAAGGTCCCATGTGTTCCCTTCTCTTCATACCTCTGATTCTCCTCCCCTGCACCTCAGCAGGAGATGGCAGGGTGACTGTTGGTCACCTGCTCTCTGTCCTTGTTTGATGTCTTGGGGTTCCCAGCTTGGAAGGACTAACACTCCATAACTCCTGCTATAAGTCTGCTTTGAAATTGAACTAACAAGAGCTGTGCATTTTGCCCAAGAAGAAGGAGTACTATATATTGAGTTATCAACATTTCCTGCTAGAAGATCAAAGTTTCCTCAGGATGCTTTCTCTTCATGTTATGACCCTCCTTACTCTTTGTGACCTTATGTTTTTTCCTCTGAAAGAGCAAACACATTGCCTAATGGAAACTACTGTGCCGAGCGCATCCAGTGTCAGT
The DNA here is from genome assembly GCA_013397935.1 of Dasyornis broadbenti. NCBI lineage: Eukaryota > Metazoa > Chordata > Aves > Passeriformes > Dasyornithidae > Dasyornis > Dasyornis broadbenti. The sequence continues at coordinate 432,037 of VZRN01005166.1, read as the reverse complement.
GGTCTGTGAAAGTCTGGACGTCCTTGAGTTGCAGTTACTGACACCTTATCTGCTGGCTCTTTACATTTACACATTCATGACTACGTGGATTATGACTGCAAACTAGTGACAATCCTTCTGTATGGTACTTGGTTAATGCTTTGTACTTTTGCAAAAGCACTTTCCTTCAGTCTTATTATCATTAAGCTTTTGTATTAGGCATGTGTGCTTGTGTATGTATTTGTCCAGTTTTTCCTGCCTTGCTGTTATTTCAGTTTATTAATAATTCAGGCTTTTCAGACTGCCTTGTACTGCATAAATCCCTCCCCCTTTATTTGAGGATGATAAATTAAGCTATTTAAAGAATGACTCATTACAAGAATATATCCTGTTGGTGCCACCACCCTCCTACACATAATAATTATTGAAGTTTGCAATGTGACGCACAGTCAGCACTTTCAGAGCAGGGTATCAGTGCTGGTGGCTGCAGTGCCTGAATACCTTACTGGCAGTGGTTACCCATGGCAACTAAAATGATCTATTTGTGGTGATAATGGGTTGTTGTTCTGTTTGATAGTTTTGCTGTATTCTTTCCTGCTTCAATTGCGACAGAAATCTATAGATTTAAAAATTCATTTTGAAAAACAGAATAGTGAACAAAATTTCACTCTTGGTGTTTGTGCAAACGGAAATATAACATCGTCTCGTTGAAGATTTCATCACTGTAATAAACTCCCTTGGGCCTAAAGTAATTAAATTAAATCATTCTACCTTGTCTATATGTGTATTGTTTTATTGTTTGCTAGTAAACACTCACCCTGGAGGTTTTGGCAACTGTAAGAAAGCGGGAGAGCACATCATGTTTTCTACTTACTGCATGTCCATTATTTGCAGATCTTTATTATTTTTTATTGTTATTAACAGCATTTTAAGCAAACTATCCCTAAGGTAGGGAGGTTAATCACTAGCTTCTAATCTGTTAATATGAACTTATTTGTATATAACACACAATTTGATTTGTAAGCTAATGAACATTTTCACTGCTAAAAGCAGTTGATAATTGGCAAGTATTTTTAATTGGCAATACTGAACTGAAAATATTTTGGATTGTTCAATCAAACTCAGTGTAACCATGATGTCTTTTGGCAGCTTTCTTATACCATAGCATGCTTAAGACCAGAATATCTCTCTCTCAGCTGTTAGATAGACAATAATGGAAAAGAAAGTAGAAATACCAGAATGGCCTTCTTTTACATCACTAGTTAAGAGCAAGAGCATGACAGGTGGGGAGGACACTGCCCTTTGGACAGGAGCACCACACTGTCCCTCCATCTGTGGGCAGCTGTGCCAGCTGCTGCTGAGCTTGCCTGGGAGGAGCCCTCCATTTTCTCTTCTCTGAAAGTGTCTTAGAACTGCAAAAAGACATTTTGGTCCCTTCAGTGCCTTCCCTCTGTACGATTATTACAAGTCATATTGAAGATCTAAAGCCACTTTTCTCAGAGCAGCAGCAGTCAGCAATTTTAGGCATATCAGCCTTTGTCTGGAAACTGTGCTGCCATGCCATTACCTGCTGACCCAGCCTGATCTTATTTCTGACTTCTTTCCAAGAACAAAAAAAATTTAATTTACACTCAACCTATGCACCACCCATCCTTTCCTTTATCTTGGGAATCAAGTGGGATTTGAGGGTCATAAAGCCTAGAGGGAAATCTACAAACTTTTCTTGTCCATTTTATTGACAGTATCTCCTTGGAATTAAGGACATAAATCCTGATGCCCTTTAACTGGTAAGTTTTAGGGAAGAAAATGGGACTTAATCCAATACTGATCTAAACAAGGCCCTCAAAATCTGACCCTATAGCAGAGAAGATGTTTTTGTGCATTGCAGTTAGGATTGTGGCTTATGATTAGATAGTTATTATTTTCTAGCTAGGCTCACCAACATTTCCAATAGTCCAAACATCCACAGTCCTAAGGAATTTAATTGATCTTTTCACAAGACAGCAATGTAAAATTCAAGAAACCTACATACTATTATCCCTGAAATAAAAAATATTCTCAGTGTTATTTTTAGTTAGGTGCCCCAGAGAAACCAGCTGTTCCCAGAGAGATAGGAAGCAAACAAAGCATCTTTGAGATGCCTGGGTAAAATACTTTGTGGTGAAAGTTTGTGTTTCTTTTTTTGTGGGGAAGGGGAAAAAGGGTTTAGCCATGGTATACCTATATTCATACAATTTCAAGACTAGCCTTTCCTCCCACATATAATCCCATCTTTTACTGAACTTTTTTTAAGGTTTTAATTCTTTAGTTTTGTAGGAAACTGGAAAATAAGTTCCTCTGTCACTTGTTTCTGCCTTAATAAATGAAATGCAAGGAGTCCAACCTCAGTTGTAGAGAATCCTGTGTTTTCAAAACTCATGGAAAACGCTGCTATTCTGATTTATTACCATTTTACACCAACCTTCTCTCTTTTCACTAGCATGATCAGTAGCCTGAAGTGCACAAGAAAAGCCTTTTTATATTAGGCTCTATTCTACCCATTTTAAACCCTGTGCAATGGTAATTTGATTATGTTGAGGTGAGATCAATCTAATCTCTGCTGCAGAACACAGATCATCAATTTTGATTTCACTGACCAAGCATCTTCTCTACTGGGAAACTTTATGAATGATGGACCACATCAATGAACACTTACTCTGAGAATTGCTCCATATGTTGTAGCACAGGGATGATTCACCTCATTCATTCAAGGACTGCTTGAGTGAAGGGAAAGAATGGTAAGATGGTTGGTCATATATCAGAGCGATTTTGTATCTTGTAATTTGCAGACTCACCGGGTGTGGTATTTCTGTGTATCCTGGTGAAACAGGATGTGGTCACTGATGCCCAAATCTTTGGGGGAAACAGTAGCACTGTACAGACTCTGGGGAATACAGATTTCAGTGTCACTCGTATAAGCTGAGATTCTTAAGAAAGAAAGTTTCCAAAGAAGGCAGCTTTGCAGAAAAAGCCCTGTGAGCCCTGGTCATCAGCAAACTGTGCAGGAATCAGCAGGGTGACTTTGCAGCAAGGGCAGCAATCTACATCCTGGTTTGCACCAGACTAGACCCAGCAGCTCCAGAGCCCTGATCCTGCCCTGCTATTTGGCAATTGTGAGACTACATTTGGATATTTTGTCCTTTTTGCAGCTCCTCAAGAAGAGGGTTGCCATACTGTATCAACTCCAGTGACAGTCTGTCAAGCTGGAACACAGAATACAACGGGACAGCTGAGGTAATGGAATATGTTTAGCCTTAGGAAGAGATGGCCGAGGGGAATATTTTTCCTGTCTGCAGCTATCTGTTAGGAGCATGTAGAAAGGACAGAGCCAGAGGTGCAGACTGGAAGGAGGAGAGGCAGCAGTTACTAGCTGGAACACAGGAAACTCCAACCTGATAGAAGGGAAAATTAAGATGAAGGTAGTCAAATATTGGAGCAGGGTGCCCTGATAGGCTGTGGGAACTCCATCCTTGGAGGTAATCACACTTTAGGTATATGGGGCCCTAAACCCTGCTGTGCTGGACTTGGTAGGAACAAGACATGAGCGTGGGGGAGCCTACACAGTGCTGTGATTGTCACAGACATTGTTGAGTTTTGTTGCAGTGATAATGTGTTCTTTTTGCATCACAAAAATTAATCACAATTCAAGGCCTTTCACAATGCTATGTAACACTTTCCCCCATGCCGACTGCATTATACTTTCCATCCTTACAGTTATTTGCATATCTTAGTCCACACCTGCACCAGGTAACTACGCAGTTGCAGGCTTGTGCTCTGTCCCTGAGCCCAGCTGCTGTACTCGGCAGCCAACTCTAAGATCTCTTAGACTCCGGAACTGGCTGTTGCCACCTATACTCGCCTTTGTCAACTTTTGGCCTGTGCTGGCTTCTGAGTTGAGCCTGGGAGTTGTTTGGCTGAGTGCAAGTTGGCCTCTGCCAAAACTGTGTGAAGGTTGATAAAACAATAGCAGAAATGACCATTTCCTATCACCCATGTCATAAACAGTGTCAATTTTAAAAAACTTGACTTCTCTATGTTGACGTGCAAAGGAGGATGAGGTCTTCATTTTACTGCTTGAAAGGGAGAGACATCTACCGTAAACAATTCTCAGGAAAGAAAGAAGCTCACTCACCACACAAAACTGACATGGGCATTCCTGGTAACTGCTTGTGTGTGTGGTTTTGTTTTTTTCAAGCAAACAGATGCACATTGGTAAGACAGTCTCTGTAAATATTGTCCTTTCAGATTTTTTCTTTATCTTGCTTCCCTTTTATTCTTATCTTGCTCCCTGATTTATTCTACCTATAGAACACTGCTTCAATCAGGAATACAGTATTGTTAACATCCAAGCTATGTGATTATTCAGGTTGCTCAAAATACATGGAAAGTGACCTACAGAGAGACACCTGTAGACTAAATAAGATATACATAAGGTTATTTCAATGTTTCTCATATACACAGCTGACACTGTGTTGCACAAAAGTAAATTCTAGTGGAAAAAATATTGAAAATTATGTTACTATGACACCACTATGTTTTCACATTGCTGGTGAACAGACAGAGAGATGGTAAAGAAGGAAATATAGCAAAGCTCATCAGGTTTTGGGAGACATTATTAAATTAGGATGCAACTTGAGTAATAATTAATTAATGCAATGAGGAAGAGATAGGGTGGAGATCTCAAAACAACTCAGCACCAATTGAAGTCAAATTGACTTGCTCCCAGTGACGTCAGTGGGAGCAGAGCTAGATCAGTACTGAGCATTTCTGACAACCCAATTTCTAATATATGCTGACCAAATTGTCATGAATAATTTTTGGTTTCAGGTGTCCAGCATAAGGCTCCATAACAAGGTTCGTCTTCTGGCACAGGTGTTCAACATGGAGATTATCAGGTTACTATAAGTCTTGTAGTTCAAAGTCACAAATCAAATTTGAACAGTTAAACCTTAGCAAACTATTTGCTCTGGTATTTCCCAGTATCTGAGATAAACTGAAGTTATATTTGTGTTCAGCTCAAGGAACTGAAGTGTTTTGATTTTCAATAGCCTTCTACAATGTATTTTGTTTCGATTCTTTCATTTCTTTCAACGAATATTACAATTTCTGCAGAAATTGCTTTTTTATTGAAGTGATTTTTCTTAGAAAAATCCCCAAGCAACTCTATTAATTAGACATGCTCAATAACACCAAGGAATATCAACATGTATTGCAAGCACCCTTGAAGTCCACATGGAGAGTAAGTTATTTTTAAAGCAAGTGTTTTGCTGCTTTCATTGCAGTGACATTCAGCATAATCCAGATAGTCGCCAGCTTCAGGGGCTGATAGGATTCCTTCCCTGCATGTTATCCAGCCACAGCAGATCTGCTCTTCCCAGTTTTTTAAGGTTTACTCTTTCAATTTTCAGCTTGACTTTGCACTGCATTTTCAGTCAGTATAAATCGGCTAATCCAAACATGGCCTCTTATATGTAAAATATCTTGGGTTTGGTTCTCATTTGGAACCTGTGCTCTAGTACAGTGTCCAACTGATTCTCCTGGTAGTCACAGGAATAGATACACAAATTAAGCAAGATGCATAGCACAGTACTTCATGGAGGCTTTGAAAAAAGCCATACATGTCAGCACTTACATCCCTTGATAAGGTACGGAAAAACCTCCACTTTAACCCATCTCCAGACTCCTGTTCCAAAGAAAGATCCATGTAAAACTTAAATCCTCAAGCCACAACCATGAAATAATGATTATGTTAAGCGGTTGATGTCCACTCAATATTGTCCTCTCATGTGAGATACGAGTGTCAAATGAGGAATTGCATTTGCAGTGGGGGAGATTCCATTGTCTTTCTGCCAATCTTACAATCAAACATAGAAGATTTTGTCCCATCTAATAATTTTGTTGACCTTACTCTTAGGTGTGTTTCAACTTTGTTCATACTTGGATAAGAAAACAAGCTACTGATATGACAACATGCTTCTTAGCCTCATGACACTTTTAAATGCAAGTCTAACAATGTGTGTTATTGGTGCAATATTGATAAGATTCTCTGTGGATATTTTTGTGGCTCTTATAGGCCCCCACAAAAAAGTTTTCAATCTTTCCAAAAAGCAGCTTTATCTACAAAGCATGTAGCACCTCAAACAGCAGAGGGTGCTTTGTAAGCAAATACAAAACACTTGATCTAAAATTATTGCTGTAGATAGATCCTGCAGCTGTGCGGATGCTTTACTACCAGTTCTATTCATGAAGTGGCAGATTCAATGGCTCACTGCTTATTAGAATTGTTTCAGACACTCTAATAAATCTCCCGTGAAAACCACCCCCAAAATTCTACATGCAAGGGATAAAATTCTACATATGGAGGATAGCTCCATGTTTTTAAATAAGGTGAACAATACGCTATGAAAAAATGCATTATTCATAGATGCATACTGTTTTAAAAGCTTAATAAAGAATTTGATTAATAGTCCAGGCACATGCCCTGCATATTTATACCCTGGTATGCATACAAATGTAATGTATAATGTTGGATACTTGTAATATCCTCTTGTCTTTTATGCTTTTTAAGCACTTACGATGCAGAGCAGTTAAGTTAAATTGCAAAACAAAGGCAAGCATAGCAAATTGTTATCAATCAGCAAAGTGGGTGGTTGGTCATCCTTCACAGGGAGCTCTATTTCATAGAATCATAGACTCCATATCCTGAGTTGGAAGGGACCCTCAAAGATCATTGAATTGCAACTCCTGGCCCTGCACAGGACAGCCCCAAGAATCACAACATGTGCCTGAGAATGTTGACTTGGGATCTGCCAAGAAAATTAAAAGCACTTTCCCCTCCTAACTTTGCATAGTATGTTTACATTGCACTTCACTTCCACCAAGAGAAAGGGAAGTTCAGTGCTGAGCAATGAAAAGAATGGCAATGTTTTCAGGCATGGAGGCAAACAGGTGGGAAAAGAAAGACAGTGAGGGAATCATTAGATCTTCAGTGCTAACATTTATTACAAAGCTGTAATTTATAATTTTGAAACTATGATGACTTTAACCAGATAACTTTAATCTCATCTAGAGAACTTCAGAAGGAAAGGTGGAAGGAAATCATATTTGGTGCCATCAATTTCACCTTGTTATAGTGATAGAAGTGAGGGAAGGTAAGTTGAATAAGAGTTAGAATGAAAAGAAAAACAGAAGACATCAAAGACATGAATAAGCCTGTTTCAGAGGTATCATTACAGAGCTGAATCATACAAGTAGAAAATATTGGAATAGGAAAGAGGAACAAAGGTGTTGCAGCAGAATTACTATTTGGCAGAGCCCTTAGAAGACATCAACAATCAGATTCACTCAGGACATCATTGGGGAAAATGCACTTACTGAGTTAGAAAGAGCTCCACTCAGTACAGAGAAATCCAAAGAGGTGAATTCTCTCACATCCAAACTTTTTAAACTAAAGACTTCCCTCATAATTTCACATTTGGATTTCTTTTACACTTTGGCTTGCAAGATCCTTTCTTCCTTCTTGAACTTCTGCAAATGAATTTTTATTGAGATGCAGCTTCTGTCTACACGTCATGACTACATCAAGACCCCTTAGTTCTAGGACAAGTTCAGGGCTAGAGTGGACCATGTAGATCATCATTTGTTTGATTTTTGTCAGGAATACATCCTCAGCACTACAGACCTGAATTTTCGACTGCATGATACTGTTTCAGAAGTGATAATAAATGCCTTCAACTCCTTAACATCAGTTATTCCTTTGGCTACTTTTCTTCATTAATAAAACTTTGCTATATTTTTGAATTTGCTATTTTTTTCTCAGTCATCTATTGCCAGAAAACTCTTCCAATCAGGTCGTCATAAGACACAATGAAACAACTTTTCAAAATATATATTTTAAAATGAGGGAGGCAAGAGATCAAACTCTTCAATTGTAGACATCTTTCATACATATATTTTTAAAAAATTATAGTTCTTTTTGATTCTTTCCAGTTAAACATAAGGTTTGGAAGTTGATGAATCACTGGGTCCAGTATTGTACCAATACCATTTCCTTGCTATTGTTATTTCCTGGTATAAAGGTATCTTCTGCAATGGACTCCAGAGGACATGAGTAATGGGAAAGGAGAAGCAGTAGAAAGTGGTTGCTGTTATAAACAGAAATAAAAGTCAATACATAGATTTGTCCGTCAGTAGGCAGGGCTACAAGGCAAAACACAGCACAGCCACATTAGAGACGAACACTGAGCACAAAAACTTGGGGAGGTTTCAAATGGAGAGAGCAAATCCAGGCTAAAATGAGAGGGAGGATTGAGCCTATATTGTGGTGGTGGTGGAAGGGCACCATCATAGAAAGACACCATGAGTAAAAAGGAGACATTATGGCAGGAGGGTTGAAACTGGATGATCCTTGAGGTCCCTTCCAACCAGGCCAGTCTGTGATTGTATGATCCTATTAGTACACTAAAAGGTGATTACAGCTCTCACAAATACTGTGATTGAGGAGGAGGAAAGACAAGGAAAAGAAGAGTGAGGGAGATGAGTGATGACATGAATGGTAAAGGGAGGGGGGAAGCAGTGGGAGACAAAAACAGAGGAAGAAGCTTGTTATGGCAGGAGTCACCAGATGGCATTGTTACACGTAGTCTTAATGGTTATTTTCCTTGGCATGTATGCCAATTTTTGTTTCAAGAAAAATATCATGTGTTTTAACTCTTATAAATGTCTACAGAGGAGTCATAACAAGCAACTGAGCAAGAGACAATGTTAGAGATGGAAACTCTGAAGAAACTAGACAAGAAGGTTTGATTTAAAAATAATAAAAAAAACATTACTAGCTCGTCATGTTGACTTTGTTGATCCATGACTGATATGTAGACAAAAGAACTGAGCAAGAACTACAAGCAAATCCAACTTTTTTTTTTTTTTTTTCCAGCAGTGAGATAATCTCTAAGGCCCTGACAGCTCCTATCCTTCAGTAGAAAAGCAATCTGATGATATCAGGAAGGACGTAAGGTCTGAAGACAAGAATCAAGTAAATGGAGAAAAGGAATATGAAGTGGAAAAATAGAAACATTGGAAAAGAACAGCGAAAACATTAGATACAATCAATGGGTAGTGAAGCATATCTGCAAGTCAAGGCAGTCGATAGAACAGCAAATACAGAACAATGAAAATGGCTCAAAATAACATGTAGAAGTGATATGTAGCCAAAATGGTGTAGGTACAACATTAGACTGGATTTTTTTCAGTCTGTCTTAGAAATGCTAGCATATTTAAATAACACAAACTGCACTAGAAATGAAAATTTATGGAGTAGAGCATTTCTGGGGCTGGGAAAGACTTTGAAGCAGAGTGTGCAAGAATATCTGCAACACACACTATTTGCGTTGCTGCTGAATGGCAAAAACTGGTTTCTATAATACAACACAAATCTATTACATTTAGTACCATTTCTGTCTGGTGTTCAAGACTAATTCAAGGCTTCTTCCTTTCCTAGTTCTTGGGCATTAGTCCAGCATTAGATTTGAATTCTCTAAATAAAAAAAAGCAAAACAAACAAATGACTTTTAAATGACTGCCCTCTTGCCAGAGAGCAAAATCTCTAATGAAGTTCAAGAGATGGCCTCTGAGGCACACTGCTTACTAATCGAAAGGAAGCTGGGGAGAGAAGATGTAAACAAGTGCATTCCCACTCTTCTCTGGGTAGAACATGCACTGCGTGTTCATTCCAGATTTTCCTCCTTCCTGTGGCCTGACCTTTATAACTCAAATGACAAAACAAAATCCTAAGAGTTCTTCATAGCCTTGAGTGCTTATGGAGCTTCCCAGAGAAGCTTGTCTGTCACAGCCTAAAGCTCTCTTGCAGAAAGTACACCTCAAGCCCCTTTACATTCTTCTACAATAAAAATAAATTCCACTTAAATGCATATGGTAGTAAAAACCCATCTAGGTGAAATTCTGGATCCCCTGGAATCAGACCTCTGACCTCCTTTTTCCTCAGTGGGCAGCCTCTGCTCCGAGTTCGAGTTGCAGCACAGAATTGTCCTGGGTGGAAAAAAAGCAAACAAAGTAGGAACCAAAAAGGTGATTCCTAGCTAAGTCAGCTAAACTCCACAGCTAGCTGGGTGGCAGATTTCCAGGATGATGTCCTGAAGCAGACTGTGCAGTATGTGTACAGCTAGTTTCAGGAGAGAGGCTGTGGAAGCAGCCTTGAGTTCCCTCAGCAGCACTTGCTTTCCCACCATAGCCTCATTGATAGGGGTCTTTCAGCCCACTAAGGTTCAAATCACTCATACATTAAAGATTTTAACCTAAAAACACTACACAGCAGTGGGGGAAAAAAAAAAAAAAAAAAGCAAGCAGCTAGTAGTTAAAAGTAGGATTTAAAAAAAAGGGAGAAAAGGTACATTATAGAGAGTTCAGGGTGCTGGAGATAATGAGTCTTTGGAAGATGAAAACAAACTTGATCAGGAGATAAGGACCATGCAGATTCCCCATGACCGCTCTGAGGTGACATGGATTACCTTTGCTGTGGTCCCAACCTGTTCTGCCTCTCAACTTCTCCTGTTAAAAGGAGGACTCCTGTGTGCTCAGCTAGAGCTTACAACCACCACCAGACCTCTTTCCTGTCCTCAGTCCTCTTCCTCTTGCAGTCATTGCATTAAGAACTTTTTAGGAACATACCCAACCACTAGGAAATCCCGGACCCAACCCAGACTAATCTTATCTGGTTTCAGAGCCAGCTATTCACCTGTGCCTAGACCTCCTTCCCACTCTGCCCTGGGAGCCTTTCCAGAACTACCTGCTCTTTCAAGAGCCGTGATTTTAAATAGCATTAGCTATTTTCAGCTAATCAGGGCCTGCTCTACTTAAAAGTATATTACACCTGCTGGTATTTAAAGTAAATTTAAAAAAGGAAACAAAGCACTAATACATGCCTCTGCCCATCTGTTCTCACATACACATGGACTCATGGACCATTTAATATGTCTTTCTAACAAAACAGGAAGTTATCTTGTTAACACAGAAGACTAAAAAAAACTGTATCATACTTGGAGGATCTCTTTTAATGGGCACCCTTTTTAACACTGCAATGAAACTGGTCTTTCAGCAAAATTTTTGAGCAGCAGCTTATATTACAGTATAAGTACTTTTGTAGGTCTGGATTTCATCTCTTCACATTTTTGCTCTGTTTGGTTTAGCTGATCATAGTTACATAATTGTTCTCTTTAGTCAGTAAACTTAAAGGTCAGTATAACATAACATCAAAATCAGGATTATGTCATGTGAAGGGGCAACACAACCAACTAATGTGCTTTGTATCTGACTAGTTCCTCCCCACAGCTTATTTGTAACTGTCTTGTGACTTGTATCTCATTGATACAAGCCAGAAAAGCAGCATCTGTGCCACCATTCAGACTTAATGTTTTGAGATGTCATTAGTTCCCAAGGAATGTTTTTCCATTTACTGGAAACTGGGAAAACATGGTATGCAAAAAAATACAAAGGGAAAAACATGGAACAATGGTTGCTAGGGAATTCAGTGAAGTAAACAGGTATTATCATGTTCTTTCAGCCCTCAAAAATGTATTTGAATCAAGTTCTGGATCATTTCCAAACTAAAGTAATAGCAGCAAGGTAGTAGAGGTATACATCTTCTGTACATTTTAGAGACCACTTCCACTGTGCAAGGTCCAGGACAGTCAAGTACAAAAAAGATTTTGTTTCCAAAAATAAAAATGCCAACTGTATATTTTTAAAGGACTATAACAATGAAAACTCCCAAGAAGCTCCCACATAGTACAAAAAACTCTCAAGTCCTCTAGGCAAATGACAAAATTTCAAAAATTTGCAAACCAGAATGCTCTGTATGCATTTTAGAATCTTGACCTGAAAGGAAAACTATGAGGGTATGGGTAGTTTCCAGGTTTTCAAAAGGATAATCCCATATCACCTGCATTTTCACAGATGAAAATATATGTTGTTTTATGAAAAGGAGGTACCCATTGTTTCAAATAGCATGTTGCTACTTATGCTATTCACTTCTAGTAGTAATCTGTAACTTTTCTCTCAGTTCATTTTAATTTTGGCATAGTCTTCCTAGTGTGCACTGGAATTTATCTATATATTTCAAAGTTTTTCAGTATTAAGAAATGAAGCAGAATAGAGAGGCTACATTTATGAAATTACAGTTCTAGACCTATTAGTAACAACTAATTTATTTTCCACTGAAATTTTAGAGATGGACATGAGCAAACATGAGCATAGGAAGATGAGACTTCAAAGACAGACAGAAAGCAGTTCTTGAACAGACAGAACTCAAACACCATCATTGCTACTCACTTTTTTTTAGTAAAAATGCCAGAACCATTTTTCCACATGTAAAGCACTATTCATCTTGCAGCATAGATACAACACAGTCACATTATGCTCTCCAAATCAATGCTTTTAATCTAGTTTAACATCACACTTACTATCTTTCATGAACTGAAGAGTTTTCCTGTGACTTTTTTCACAGAAGGTCACATTCCAAACCCACTCCATTTTGCACATATTTAGGACAAACTCACAGCAAATGAAATCCTGTTTTAACCTTTTACATGAAGGGACAGAATAATGGTTCTTCCACAAAAAAGACAGAGTTTTGGTTGAGTATGATTTCCAAGGGCTTGACTTAAGGCTGAGACCAATCATCTGATGGTAGGTCTATTTTGTTATTTGTTTTGGTGTGCAACCTAATATTTGCTTAGGCTAATGATTTGAAAACCTATAATGCATTGTCTGTCTGTGAAATTTTTAATGAGTCAGCCTCAGATCATAGATTTTGTTTTTATTCTCTCTTATCAGGAGAGAGATGGAGTCCATGGAGGGAGATGATGACAATGAGCTCTCTAGAACATACCAAGTTGAGTGATTCAGCAGAGTGTCTCCACACACTGTAATTAAAAGGCAGGCAGACACACATTTTCAATAATGTGAAGGAAAGTGTTTTCTAATTGCTGGGTTTTTTCCAACTGAAATACACTTGTTTAACCTACAGTGCAATCCATCCCTTCCTACCATTATGTGTCATCAGTGAATCTGAAGGTTTATTCAAACTCTGTGCTATACTCCCCCAACCATTTCATACAAGGAAGGTTTAAAGTGTTTTGTTCGCATTTTGCAAAATTGTCTCAGGCAGTCTGTACAGGCATTTTCAATCTCTTTACTAAAAATACAGAACGAATGGACAAGTCCGTTTGAAATCAGGACTCAGGACATTTAATGATTATAGATGAAAATCATGCTATCATCAGGTCCTATGTGGAGTATATGCATCTATTTACACCTCTCTATGTAGGCGGAGTGGTTTGTTCTCACATATCCTTGCAATGATACATTTACATACAGAGCCTACTCACAGTCCATATCAACTCTGAAGCATTTGGCACCATGTTGCATTCTATTTAGTGTTAACACTTATGTTAAGAAAGGATATACCAGGAATACAGAACAGCAGTGTAAAAGCACTGCTTTCTTTCAGTTTCTCTCCCTTTCTAGCTTGCTGCCACCATATTATTCTGTGCAACACAACACTAATTCATATTAAATTCTAACTTTCATTTCTGTAGAGCTGAAGTTTTGTTGTTTCTATTTTTATAGCTCCCTTGCTTTTATTTTTATTATTCCAAATGATCCAGTTGCTGTTTAGACCTGGGAGATGTCATTACTGTATGAAGAGGATTTTTTTTTTTTTTGTTCGCTAGTATTTATACAGATGAATACATTTAGGTTTTGGCTCAATCTAATGTTCCACAGGCACACTTTTCATGACCTTTGCTGAAGCAATTATGTTGGCTATATTAACTGAAGTACCCTTCTACTGCTGCCGATTCAGGGGATCTTGAATTTTCAACCACTTTTCAGCAAAGACCTAGGAAACAGTTGCTAGATTGAGATTAGGACCTGAAATTAAATAAATAAATAGAAATCAGCACAAAGAAAAGTTTATAATTTTAGTAATTTTTTTTACCTCATGAGTATTAAAAAAACCCATTCCTTTTAAACAAAGGGATTCTTTTAGCTGTAACTTAAAACCTGTAGAATAACCATATACAGTCAAAAAAGGAAAGGGTGAAGAGTTACCTAAGGCGAAGGAGAATTCAGTATTGGCATTTTAACCAGTTTTGAACCTGCATTGATAGCACTTAGGTTTCAACAACAGCCTAACAGAGACTCCCCTATTTTTTTTTAAATACTTAGTGTTAAGGATTATTTTACTGATGAAATCATGATGGAGCATAAAACCTTAAAAAACGTTATTCCCATTCTTAAATATTTTTGCTATGATTAGTGTTGACTGAATAAAGCCTGAGGTTGTAGAGGAGCTTGCACAAAAGAAAATTTTGCTGCAGCTTATTTTGTTCCTAACTAATGAGAAGGGTAAGAGAGCTCATCTGTATGATGACTTCACTTAGTGATGTTCAGGCTCAGGCTTTTATTGAAAGAGCCCCAGGCTGTGGAGCTGTAACAGGTAGATTAGGTGAATAAACCTCTGCTAGGTTTCTGGTGCCTCCTTAGTTTACAGTCAGCAATAAATATTAAAGATTATCCTGGCAGGTCACACAAACAGCCTTGGGCCATATCTACGGTGGGGGTTTATTCTTTTAACAGTCACTGGTAACGTCCCATGGAGCTGCTGCACCAACGTCCTCAGGCTCGACAGTGCTGGGCTGCGAGCAAAGGTGGCTCGCACTGGCTGAAGGCAGAAAGGGCAAATCATTGCTTGTATGGAATGGGTCTGGGTATGGAATGGGTCTGTCTGGGTCCATGTGCCCACAGAGAGGCAAATGACAACACCCCAGTGCAAACAGGGACAGACACCAAATGGGATCACTCTTCCTGTTGACACAGATCTGCCTCTTGAGTCCCAATCTCTTTGACAATTCCTCTGCACACCTTTAAAGCACTGAGAGTATCTAATGCTGAAAGCAGGCTTGGTCCTGCTCCTAATGAAATCATTAGTAATGTTGCCACTAACGCTGATAGGTGCAGGACCAGGCCTGTAGCTCACATGTATCATGTTTCCTGAAATATTAGCTAGACCATGAGTTGCAGAATGCCACATATTGTCCCTGCCAATCCCTGTCCCTTCAGTACCTGTTTAAGTGGAAAAGAAATCACCTTGGCACTCCTGATCTGCTTTAGCTTACCAAAGGTTAAGGGACTTCACAGACTTTAAATGAATGAAGTCTATAAATAAATACAATTTCCTGCAACTGAAGTTGAAAAAGTAGCTTGGAAAGGATTTTACTTTTGTTTTGAAATTATACTTGCTTTCTTCCTGGTTTCTTTAAGAAGTTCACAGCATAAAAGATGAAGTTTTCATTGTATTTTTAGATCATGATATTTGACAGCTCTTGGCCTTCTTTTATGTGCAGGGAAGAATCTCCTGACTGGCTCACGGAATGAACATTAGCTCCCACAATTTAACAGCTAAAACCTCAACATACCCACTTCCTTCCTTCCTCCAAACTACTACTGAAATAAAATAGATGTGAACAAGGGCACCAAAAGGTAAGGAAGTAAGAAATCTGACTGCTCCCCTTTCCATTCCCAAAGGTGTTTGAAAGTACACCTCCCTTGACAGCCTTTTCTTCTACCCCATGTGAGCAAGCTGGGTGGAGTAAACATGTCTGTGCAGTGATAAACCAAAGAGAGCCATGCATCATTTCATCCCGAGGGAAGGAGCATCTGGTGCATCACAGATTTGTCAGGAATTAGGTTGGGAGTCACAGTACTATGTTTTTTAATCTTGTTTGACTTAAAACTGTGTTTTGTAATCAGTGTAATAGAAAGGCACCGCTGAGACACAGGGATTAGCTGTAGAGAAGAAAAACAATAGCACACAGAGTGCTTTGATGTGTTTCTATTTGAATTAGAAAGTGACACTTTAATAGCTCAGAGAGCTGCATACGAAATCTCAGCTTAGCAATCACACTGTCCAGCACATGAACTTCTTGCAAAGCACTGTCAAAGTCAGAAACAAACTCTGAGCAATTTAGAAGTGCAATAAAGGGCAGTGGGGGAAAAAAATCTCAATACAGAGAATCTCAAGAAATACAGATCATAATGACTGGCTACAGCTATCATTGATGCCAAGCATGTGAGTGGAAAGGAGCATTTAGTAATGAAAATGAAATGTTTAATAAAATATATTTAATGAAAGAATGCCTATTCTTTAATTAGAGAGAGTGGAAGGGATCAGGGCAAATGCTACATATGACTTCAGACTTTGTTTTTGTGTGATTTTTTTGAATCCTGGCTTATGAACACAGGCAGAATGATCATGGAGACCTTCCGTCTGTGAAACATAAACTGGGATTTATCACCCTAGAGGAACTGCCACTGTAGAAAAGCCTGTTTCAACATTGTTAAAAGCTGAACATATTTGGCAGCAGAGTAAAGCACTAGGAATTCTTTAAAACCCATCTTTTGATCCAAACTTGTATTGTAAATAACACAGCAGCAGCTGCAAGGATTCTCATTTTCCACCATGAACTTGGTAGGCAAAGACTTTTCTTTCCGTAAGTACATTTAAAACTTGCTGAGCTGATTCCATGAAGCTCATACACATTTGTAAGACTAAACAAGAGTAAAATATATGCTTATTATTGTTATTATTTTAGTGGATCTGTTCCTACACATATTACACTAGCAAATCCTTCTTAAATAATAAAAGTTTTGCCAGAATTTAAGGTACAGAATCAAAGCTGAATGTATACAGAATGGCTCCTTTCTACTGACAGTCAAGTTACACACCATCTGAATTCCATGGAAAACATAACATTTTTAATTTGGAGTTTTTCAAATTAAGTTTTAAGGAGTGGATTTGGCCTAAAACTTGCCTCTTCATGCCACATAAGCTCTGAGAAAGCAGATGGTCTGAAATAAAGGGCTCATGAAAATCTGGTTTAGGCTGCATGGGAGAAAGATTCAGAAGCTTGACTTAAGTGGAAAACCCAAGATTGCACTTGCTGAGGTATGAGCCAGTGATCAGTTCAGCAGTGGCCAGAGCTGTTTCTATCCATGCTCAGCCACATCCCTTTCTCCAAGTCCTAAGCAACTCAACACGTTTATGACTCAGCATACAGTGATATATGACCTAAACAAACTCTTTTCTATCTCCCAAGGGATTGGTGTTTCCTTCTACCAGAGGCAGAGACTTCAGTTTTCCTCAGTAGATAACTAAACTATCTAACTTTGACTAAACAATCAGAGTTCATTTGCTTACAGAAGGAACTGAAATCCACACCTTTGCTTACTGGGGAAGAGCACTAGACACCCACCTGCAGACTACCATGGTGTGGGTGCACAGCAGACACCTCTCTCCTCATTGCTTTGATACTCCCTTGGGCCTGTATCCATTAAGGACAATTGAGAAAAGTTACTTTCTAGTGTGGAGACAGGAACTTAGTTCTTACTACAAAAATATGAAATTGTTCTTTGAGCAAGGGGCAAACCCAGGCTGCCTCCATCTTCTAAGGAACCCAGGCTATTGACCTTCCACATGGAAAATCTGACTCCAGTGAACATGAGGAGATAATTGTTTTTTTTCACCTAAGCTGACACCCACCTTTTCTTACTCATGATATTGCAAAAATCAAGCTACTTCATCCTGAAGGTGATGGTCCCTTTCTTGAAACCTCTAGGAATGGACCATTTCAGACATTAAACTTGACTCTTTTCCTTCCCACAAGCCAACAGTTTTGCCTATAACTCAAATCTTTTTAATGATCAGGAACATCAAATTGCCTCATAAAGCACGAGGGTTTGGGTGGAATGCCTGCAGGAGATCTCCTGGCAAGGCTGAGTGCTTCCCATGCCCAGTAATGAAGACAGTCAGGTACAATAATATGCTGAAACTGGAAAGGAAATGTGATTGCTGCTAAGAAAGTTTTACTCTACTCCTGGCAGCCGTCAGAGGTAAAATAGACCACTTTTGTTTCTGCAGAAATTCAAATACTGCCTATACAGAGACAATGCTGGGTCTCAGGAGAGAATTGATGGAAACTGTGAATCTAGAAACATATACAAGGAAAATTTTTATTTTCTTCTTTTATGAGACTCAGGGAACAAACCAATTAGCAAATATTTCATATATTTAAGACAAAAAAAAAAATAGATGTCTTCTTTTCCCTTTGATCTGTCACAAAAACTTTGACCTTCTTAAAATTGTTGATATACACACACCTTAATCTAGTTCTGATTTCTGTAATTTTACCTCGAACTTTTACTCAATAAAGCAAATTTTCACCTGTTCACATCACTGTTTTGTAGCACATGTGCCTTGCTAGCTGTATCTAGGGAAACATTAAAGTAGCTGAGGTGGATGGCTTGTTCATTAGTAGAAAAGTATTACATATATGTGTATGTATATATAAAATATACATAAAGTTGTTTCAGGTCCAGTCTGAGCATATGAAAACTTATGTGGATCACATGGGTGTCTAAAATGTAGGTCTTGATAAACAAGTGCCATAGAACATAAAAATCTTTTTATCAGGAGCAAAGGCTGGACATGGTGCATCACCTGTTCTGGTTGCTATCCATGAACAGAGCAGAGGCATATGCTAAAAAAGACTGGTGGGTCCTGTCAGAGAAACCAGTATTATTTTTCCAGCAATGTTCTTGACAGACTGCCATTCAAGAGCACTATATGTAGATGAAAAGAGAAGTAAACACAAGGAATATCCTATAATCTACTTGAAGTAAGATTCCACACCACCTGTCCTTTGACCTTTCTAATTCTCAGACAGAGATCAGAGAGGTCACCCTTCACACTTCCAAGGTAATTTCAATGAGGTTATGTCAGTTTTCACCTGATGGGGATTTGGCTTGCTGAATATGAGACTAATGGCTTCAGAAAAACTTCAGCCTTGGAAGCGATAGTGAGTGCTGTTCCACGTTAGTTATGTATACCTCACACACTTAGCTCTAACTTACTGTAAATAGAATGAAGAGTGCTTTGTTGCTGAATAATTTATTACACATTAAATATGGCCCAAGGCAATAGAGTTTTCAAGTTCCACAAAGGCCTTATATATTTCCTGCTGTTACAATTATGCAAAGGAAATACTGACAGTCTGAATTATGAAATATAGATTATTCATTCAGCAACAGTTCAAAGATGTATTGTATGTGAGGGTACTGAGCAAAGAGGGGATTTCAAACATCATGTGAACTTTTATAGTAGGTACAGTGTTTAAGTACCTCCTTGTTGTGCAGCAAAGTTCTAGAATATGAAGAGACTCTCACGTACCCAACAAACTGGCATGGCTGACACTACTGACTCATATGCCTTTTAAAGCCGCGTTTTCTTCTCTTTTCTTTGTTTCCTAGTTTCACTTTATCCTTCTTTTCATGCTTAATGAGACATAAAGATACCTTCACTGAACACCTTTCATCCAAGCAGCTCAAAGGATACCACATTAAGGCTCCCAACACCTCTGTGAGGAAGGCAAGAGGTACCCAGAGGTTTTTTTCACATACTAGAAGTTGTATGAATCTCTGAAGTAGAGGGTAGTAACTTCTGAGAAGCACTGTGCCTCAAGATTATTCTTAAACAGTGTAATACATTGATCTGGAAAGGTGCTGCATAATAGGTCAAGAAAAATACTCAATATTTGTGCTTAAATTAGATGTGTTAATTTATTGAAGCTACATGTTCTTGAAATGACAGGTAATTAAAAGCTTCACTTCTACACTTCGAAGAACCAAATGTTTTAGGAAATCAGGATCAACGGATTCCTCAGTTCCAGTGAGATCTGAAGAAAATACCAGACAACATGGATGGGTTTTCAACAATACTTTGCAATTTTACAATGACATCCATCAGAGTTCAAAATGCATTTTAAAAGTTATGAAGTACATTTGTTCCTGGGTTACAAGTGAGGATGTTATGCACAAATAGATGATGTGATTTCCAAAGACTGACAAAAAAAAATAGCCTGGCACAAATAGGAACACCCTGCTGGCTTCCTGGCCCCCACTTCTAACACTTGGTTATACTTTCTCTCATATACTTTTTAGAGAATTATGCACTCCCTTTTGAATCTATGCATTGATCTTAATGCTGGAAGATCTGATCTAGTATTTATTTTTTAAAAAGTCATCAAGCGTGGGACAAAGATTTTTAAAATTATAAACGTAGATTCAAATGTGTTTTGATTATTCAGGAGTGATCTTTTTGCATGTGTTTATGTTTCTGTGCTTTTGAAGTGGAAGGCTTTCAGAAAACCCACACCTTTGGTAGGAAGTTTGCTAACTTTTCCAGATCCTCCTAAAACATCCCAGTCCAAATGGTATTATGAAACTTTCCTATGATACGTTTGAGTGATGTATCACACTATCTGTGGCCACGATGCATCATAAGATTTTTGTTTAGAGGATGGTAAAAGAAATGGTATGACGATCAATGACATGATGACTTTCTAACACAAAAGCTGCTTGTGCTGGGTGACATTCACTATCTGAATGTCAGATCAAATGCACTTTGTTCTATATATGGCATATATATACCCTTAGTCATGCAGTCATGGAACTTCACCCTTGCTATAACACTGTACGAAAGGAAAACAGGCTGAGAAAGCAATTCCAGCTTTTATGAGGAGGGCAGGTTGGATTCAGTTTAACTGAATCAGAAGTGCACTGCGGTCACTGGGAGGAGAGACTCAGAGAAGGCATTCTTGGCACCTGTGAAAAATAGCAAAACAAGTGTGGTTTGCGTTTGACTAAATGGCAGATTTAGGGAAGGGGGCTTGATTTGCCCATACAGCCTCTCTGCTCTTCCTTGTACTTAAGCATTATGATTGAGTATTTAATTATATTGATCATGTACAATTTTTTTTTTTTAAATTCTGCAGAATCACTGCCTCATTTAGTGGGTGGTACTCAGTAAACAAGGCAGCTGTTCAATATTCCTTTTTATCCACTTCATTCACTGTGTGTGGTCTCATGCCTTATTTACTTCACACAATCCCAAATCAGCCCTGGGTCTGGAATTATTCACCAAATAGTATGTGATTATGCAATTAAAGACTGTATCAAAACACACAAAAGGGTAGAATTAGGATAGCACACAGTTGAATTTAAGTTACTTGAATTCACTACATTTTGTGTGCTTGATTTTTCCACCTTAGTAATCTTCTTTATGCAGTTTTGTTTCCATTTTTGCTAATCTTCTGAGGAAATATCTGTGGTGGACCTTTGCAAACCTCAGTTACTAGAACTGCAAAATTGTGGCTTAAGTTGTGAATGGTTTGCTGTGTGGAGCTAAAAAGTCTTAATTCTCAGCATATCCCCATAAGAGTCTCAGGATTTTCTCTGCTGGGTCACTGCTTGATGCAGTAGCATCATTCTTTCCTATGCCGTTCTCCTAATGGAGCCTTCTGAGAAACAACCTCACCTTTACTGAAGGAGTAAAAAAGGCTCATTGTAGATGTTACCTAATATAACACTGTGCCTTACACAAGGAAACCCACACGGGTCTGGAGAGACATGACACATCCCATTCAACAACCCCTGGCCAGATGGGGGTACCTCAGGTATGATGGCATCCCTGAGCACAAACTATGGCCTGTGCTTGTGGCTTGCCAGGGTCACTTTTTCTTCCTCACTCAGCAAACAAAGAATATTAACCGACCTTCTATAATACCAGAGATAAAAGAACGATGCTGTCACCTACTTCATTTCCACTGTGGTTTTCACACATTTTCACTCTAATTCCATGTATAAGGGATTTTACTGTTAGCAAGGCAGTTATTGCATGCTGCTTTTTTTTCCCCTTTATTTAATCCAAGTCTAATTATACCCAAGTATGTCTAATTATATCCCCTAATAGCAGGCTAAATAATTTCCAACCCTTCTTGGCTTTTACCCTATTCAAATATTTAAAACCAGGGCCAGAATCTCCTCTCATTTCTACTGGGCTATGTCAGCAAGTAAAATTTAGCTTAGACCAATGGAGCCGCAGACTCACAGTAGGTGCAATGTGGTGTGACAAGAGGGGAGCAGCTCATACTCCAGGATAATCCTAGGATACAATCACTTCAGTAATTGAGCCCTAAATGGGTTCAATTTGGCAATTTTCCATAACCCAAATTTCTGAGGCTTTATGGGGTCTGGGAGAGAGGAGGTAGAAGGGAGCTGGAGGATTAACTTATCAAAGGGTAAACTGATTATTTTGATTTTCAAATGCAGAGGCTTTGGTAAATGAATGCACAGAGGGCTCCAAGCCCACACTCAGAAGCACAGAGTTGTGGGCACTACAAAGGGCTAACTGTTAATTAATTATTGTCATGTGTGTTGTGTAGATTGTTAAACCACAATTATTTTACACTAGGGTGTAGCTGGAAATGTCACCCATGTTCTTGCTTTACATGACCTGGCGCAAGACACAGATCAACATTCATCTAACTTGAGTAAAGTAGCCTGTGTGTTGGCTGCTGCTCACATTTTTTTGCTCTTTATGTTGGCTGTCTTCCTAAACCTCTTGCAAAATCAGTGTCCTGCACTTACCACCACAGCCTCCTCTTCCTCCTGTTCCACCTCAAGCTATGAATAAAGAAAGGCAGCTGGATTTTCTGCCACTTTACATATTTACAACTATGTAAATTTACTCCAAAACTACCCATCCAAGGCCAGACCTCACCAGTGTTCTGGAACTGATCACATAGAAGGAATCTTAAGTAAACTCATTGACCAGTAGCCAAAATCAAATATCCCATATCAAAGTTGAAAAGAGAAAGTAACATCAAAGGTGCCTTTCTGCTTAATAGGAACTGAAGTCCTCATTTTGAAGTAAACACAGCAGAATACTGGAAGTTCTTGTTTCCTACCATTGCAGGGAACAGTCATCCATTAAAATTATTAGGAAATTATATGTTTAGAACAGGGTGTTGAAGAAAAAAAATATATAAAAAATAATTTTGGTCAACAGTCAAAGATTTCTAGATCTATTGTAAGAGCTCTTTTGCAGATTTCATAAAGATTGATCTTAATGCAAGAATAAAACAAATTTTTGAACGAGATACTATGAAAATATGTGAAAAGCACAGCATTTCCACTTTTATCTTTGACTCAGTCTGAAATGCCTGAGAACATATAAACAATTAGTATATGTGTAAGTTTAAATTAATTTTCAAACATAGCTTTTTAACAACTTTAATATCTTTCCTTCTTTAGTACTTTTGCAAGAGGGCTTTGTGAGAGGAATATCAAACCCAAGCCTGAGGGTTGTGTCTAGTTTGTCAAAGCAGTACACCAGGCACATCCCATTCCCTGATTGTCCCTTTCCAATCAGCCTTTAGTCAGGATCTTAACAAACACAAAATTGTCACCTTTAGCTGAAAATTACCCTAAAATAGAAATGTGGGAAACAGGGCAAAATATCACAATATGTTTCTTTTGCTCCTCTCCTCTTTGCCTAGATCTATCTCTGGTGTCACCAGAAGAATTAGCATTCTTTTATAGCAATTTGATTGTTTGAGAAATTAATTTCTAGTCTCCAGATGAAGGTATGTGGATTGCACTGACCAGAAGGGTGGACACCCAATTGCTCTGAACCACTAACACAGCCAAAATTTACTGAGATTTTCTCTTAGCTTCCAACAAGGGATTGCTGTAAAAAAAAGATGTAGAAGTAGGACCTGAATTACTTTGTCCTGACATTAGTAATTATTTCAGTCTTCATTATATAATATTATATTTATTAATGTCTTCTTTATATATACATGCACACACATTTGTATTCCTAAATGACAGGAACTTGGAGTTGACTGTTCTTTCACAGAGAATTCCACAAATAACTTCTTTTTTTTTCAAATTAGTTATTCAAAACTCACTGATTTCCAGGGAAATGAAATTGCAGATCTGCCATTAGCAAACATTCTTTGAAAAGGATTTTTTTCACCCTCCCATCCCAAATTTATGAAAACAACTCACTTGGAAAACATGGTAGCCCAATGTATTGGGTCTGGGTGTCAAGTTTTTGTAGCAGTGAGGCTACAGGTCGGCTTCTGAGAAGCTGCCAGAAGCTTCCCTCATGTCTGATAGAGCCAACGCCAGATGGCTCCAGGACAGACCCACCACTGAGCAAGGCCAAGCCCATCAGTGATGGCAGTAGCACCTCTGGGAGAGCACAGTGAGGAAAAGGAAGAAAAACCAACCAACCAGCTACGGAGAGAGAAGACTGAGAATATGTGAAAGCAACAGCCCTGAAGACCCCAAGGTCAGTGCAGAAGGAGGGTCAGGAGGTGGTCCCGATGCTGGAGCAGATATTTCCCTGCAGGTCCTGGTGCAGCCCATGGTGAGGCAGCTGTGCCCCTGCAGCCCATGGACGTCCATGCAGGACCAGAGATCCACCTGCAGCTCCTGGAGGACCTCACGGTGGAGCAGGGGAAGGGCTTGAGGAGTCCTCCCCCTCCCAGAGAAGGAAGAAATGGCAGAGACAATGTGTGATGAACTGACTGCAACCCTCACTCCCTGTCTTACAGTACCTCAAGAGGAGGGAAATAAAATCAGGAGTAAAGCTGCAACTGTGAAGAAGGAAGGGATTGGGGTAACGTGTTTTAATGTTTGGTTTTATTTCTCATTATCCTACTCTGATTTCACTGGCAATAAATGAAGCTAATTTCATGTTTTGCCCATGAAGATAGTTGATGAATGATCTCCCCCTGTCCTTACCTTACAGCTTGCATTTGTGCTTCTCTGTGCATACTAACTTTCATCCAGCATTATGGAGATCTTATCTGGGAATTTCAATAGAGTCCCATGATTCCCATGCACTACTTAACATGCATCTAAACATACTGTTTTCAAGTTTTGAGTTATTCTTTGCTTGAAGGTTTGCTCATGGTTCTGCAGTAATTCCAAACTCTGCAAAGGCTAAAACAGATGCTTTATTCTTTGAGTGAAACCTCTGCAGATCTGCAGACTAAGTTAGCAACAGTTGATGAGCTCCTGATAAAACCAGTAGGTTTATATATGGATCATGATAAATCTTCCAACAATATAATACCATGTTCCAAAACTTTGGGCTCTGCATTAACTTTGCACTATTTTATTTTCAAAAAGACTTCTTGTATTCGTTCTGCTCATAATTTTTACGGTTGGCATGGTAACTGCCTAAAAATGTGCTAGAGGCATTACAGCTCCAAGCTTTTCTTGTAGCCTATGATGCTTAATCAAAAAGTTTGCAATACATCCCAGTACTGTAAGTGGTAAAGCTAAAAATATTGCTCTCTTCAGAGCATAAACAACTGCAATGTGCCTTCAGAAAGAGTTTGTGCTTACAATGAAATGGAAAAACACCAACACTTACCCCTTTATCCATTTTTGCATTTCAGCAGCATGCAATAGTCCTAGAAGTCTTGAATGTCTGGTATTGAGTAAATTTTTCCCTTACAGCACTCTATTCTTTTAAGATCTAGGTAAAGATGAAGGTTGAAAGCATTTGCTCTCTTTAATGTGTGACAAAGATCCTATTTAAAGCCATGATACTGCAAATGCATACACATGGTGGGATTAGCACAAAAGTGAATAGTAGCACTGAACTCGTGGGGGTGACTTACAGTAGTGGCAACCCCCATGTTCAGCTGGCTACAGAATTTATATATCATTCTTTACTGACTTAACTGAGTGGTATTGTAAATATTCAATATTTATTAGAAGACACAGATGCCAACTCAAAGATGGAAGATGGGGACAGTGAAATCATCACAACATGATGCAGGAACATGTAATGCCGATGGAGAGCCTGCACACAGCTACTTACAGCTAAATCTGCACCTGTCTAATAGATGGAACTGGAACTAGGGCTATCATAACAACCAGTTAGGAGAACATGGAACCGTCCTTGCTACAGTGAGATTCTTCTATTAGTAAGACTCACAAAGTGGTTCTAGACTTTGCCTCAACACACAGGGGAAACTTCTTGTAGAGGCAAATGATGGCCCTCAGAAAGCTTGTTTATACTGGGGATGTGTGTATGTTGCTTATAGGGAATACATTCCTTTTTGGTACAATTATATGTGGGTCTGTAAAGCCAGAGATCACACCACAGCTTCTTTCTAGAAGATTATGATAGTCTAAGTCAATGGACCCTGAACTGGCACTCATGAACTCAGTGTGAGGCCAGATGAAGTCTGACACTTAAGCAAACATGAGCTCTTAGAAGGTGTGTGTGTGTGAATTCTAGAGCAGTGTCCCAGCGGTGCATCCTCTAGCACCCAGCAAAGGAAATACAGCTATTTGTGGGGCCTCTTATCTCTCCTAAGGTGCTGGGGTTTTTTTGTAGTCACTTATTTTTCTGAAGATTTTCAAACAAGGATATTATGTCTACTCCTGTGTAAGATGCTTGATTAGCAGTGCACTGATGACAGAGGTAGTAATGGTGGTGCAACTGATGCTGACTCTGAAACTGTTTAGATTTGCTGGAAAATCCTATGCTGCAAAGCCTTACAATCTTAATATCTGGCAGTTTCAATGTTTTGATGGAAGTCAGAGATGCTTAGAGCTTCTGAGAATCATGTTTCTCAGTGACTTGAGTAATTTGCATTTGAAAACCTTGCTTTGAAAGGTCTGGCCACAACACTCTCTGTTGTACTTTAATGAGACCAGGAAAGGCTTTTTGACTGTCATGCACAGCTCTAATGAGTGTATGTGTAAGCCTGAAATTTAATTTTTTTCTGGTCTCAAGCGACAAACTAATTGCAAAACAGGAAGGTAATTTTTATGGTCCCAACATTTTGGATGCAGTTAGTTTCCTTCTCTGTACATCACCAACTTTTTGCAGTCCCCTTGATAAGACAGGTGAAGAAGATAAGACAGAAGTTCCATCTTCCACAAGCTGAAGTAAAGGTACATCCATGAGAGTGATGATCTTGTGGAATAGAAACACATAAGCACTCAAATCAAACCTCCAGAGT
>VZRN01005166.1:388103-400956 GCA_013397935.1 Dasyornis broadbenti | reverse complement strand
TTTGTTTTTTTGTTTGTTTGTTTTTTTGGTTTTTTTTTGTCCAAAGCACCATTTAAGCTGAAATTTTCCCAAAGGAAACACATAAAACAAGGTTGAGACAGATGTCTGGCAGGGGTATTTTCAACTCAGTTTGCTGGAGTCTGATAAGCTTATAAACAAGAAAAAACAATGTTCCCCTTGACTAACACAGTCAACCTTAACATCAGACATTCAACTAACTTTGCTCATAATTATAATAAGGAACTACTGACTGCCAGACTGTTACATTTTTGCCCATAATATTAAGTTATAATAGATAATTACAGGTATCAAGATGGGCAGCTGTTTCTTTGAATGAATCTTGCCCTTTCATTTTTTTTAAATTTAGGTAAGATACCAAAAATTTTAAAAATGAGTAGTCATTCATTATATAAAGCAGCAGCTGAGCAGTAGGTGGAGGAATGGTTGCTTGTTCCTACTCCTAAAAAAACACATATACAGCTTCATTTTATAAATTAATTTTATTTTGATGGCAAGAAAAAGGATCTCTAATGACACAGAGTTTCAGCTGGTAAATCTTCTTTTCAGTTTTTCTCTTTAATCTCTGAAAGCTGATGTAGTTCATTCCAATTGCCCACAGCATCAGCTTTATTCTCTTGAAAGAACTTGCTCTTTTTTTAGGTTTCCTTTAATGTTTTGAGCCCTTACCAGAAATGGTAATCTTCTTAAGGTGTTGGCAGGAGCCACAGAAGCACCAAAACTAAAGCTTATATCCAGTGAAGTATCCCATTATCAGGACCACCCAAGTGACTCAGGTTTGCCACAGACACAGTATACTCCTTTATATGATTTTCTAAAATTAGAAAGGAAAGAAAATTTGGGGTTTGATTAGTCAGGTTAGAAAAAGATTATGAGGATCACTCTAACCTAAATAACCACAGTCTTTTAGTTGTTTTGAAATACATTCAGGTCTATTTGTTTATCACAGCTAGCCAGTATATCAGGGTTATTTGATTTCATGCAGACATTCTGGGTCTGGGTTCCACACCTTATGTTGAGGAACTTCCCTTGGTAATTTATAACCAACCTTTTCCCAAACTCCCCTCTTTCTGCAAGCTGGCACTGGATCCTATGGAGATAGAAGCCCCAAAGAAGCTGTGAGACACTACTGCACCTCTTGGTTATAAACTTTCCCTCTGACCACGACTTTGCAAGCTGAAGCCTTGACGTACCGCAACACACTGTCCAGACTGAGCCATGGGAACCTGCAGCTGTTACCCCACAACAGGATGGAGAGAGCAGAGCATCCCCCAGGAACCAGTCTGGGGATGGCTGGTCTGTCCTGCAGTAAGAGCCCAAAAATCAGGTGTGACTGCCACCCTCATTGCTAATTTCTCTCTGTGAAAGCCCAGAACGGGGATGGCTCTGGAAACTCTGAAGCATTTTGATTGTTTCAGCACAGGTTGGGAGTTGCCGTTGTAGTACCTATTGGAAAAACAGTAGTTTGCATCACAAGAGTGGGACGAGACAGGGTGATACTTGAGCTAAGCCACGGCCCCTTCCCAGCACAGTTCAAGGTGTTGACTGGTCCTGGAGTAGCTGGCATCCCTCTGAAGGAGAGATCACTTCTTTCATCATCTCATGCAGTAGTGATTGTAATCTGCCAGATGAATCTTTCCTTTCCTGGAGCTGAAATCTCTATGACTGACAGAAGATCATATTTGGAGGCTCCACTCTTCTGAAATTGGCTTATTCTGGAAGTCTGCCAGTGTCACAGCCTGGCAAAGTAGAGGGATCAGAGTTACACTTGGCTATTCAATCAGTCTTGTGAACTGTTGCATCACTGCTGCAGGATGTTACAAGTTTTTAACGGGCAGTGCTTTACTTCAGTCTAAGTATGGTTTTCAATAATTTCCATGTACCTAAGATTGGGAAAAAAGATTCTCTTCTCAAATCTACTGCACTTTGAAAATGTAAAAATTCTCTGTTCAATAATCATTTGTCCATCTTAGCTGAGGAAGGCAGGAAAAAAACCCCCAAAAACAACATGAAATCTCAGTAAGTAACAGATTAGAGATCCACATACAAAGATTAGATGACAACAGTTATCCATTCATGCCTTGTGAGACAAATAAAACCACTTTACATTCATTTTGTCCTCACACTTCCATTCTCTTCTAAGGTTAACAGAAAGGATTCCTTTAGTTCACAAGTTATTTTAAGATCTTGAACAACTTAGAGATCTAACATCTTTTTCCATGTGTATAAATAACCCCACCTGTTGCAGTATCATATATATGTGACCATTAAAATAGATACAAGTGAAAAATAGCAGTATACTACATTTCAATCTAAAAGTGATTCTAGGAACAAAGCAGATATGACACACGGGCATATCTTTCCTCTTTCAGAAAGATAAAGGGGATTCTCCAGTCTGAGGTGGATTTTCCAGCGTCAAAAACCTATCATATGCTCATCACTATTTTAAAAGTCACTGGAAATTGAAAAAAATAGAAATTTTCCTTGGCCAGGCTGTTGAAGTTCACAGACAATGCTGTGAAGGGTTGCCAAAGTGGTGCCAGGGATGCATCAAAATTGTTTCAGCTTCAGCACATTTGTTTCAGTAAATACAAAAGTCCACTTTTTACTTTTGTATCTGAAACAATCACAGGACTCCAGGACTCAGTGAAGTTCTTTCCCTCCCCCCCCCACCCCCCCCCATTTTCCAATAGAGATCTGAGAAAGCTCAAAGTTATTTTGTGATAAAGTCAGCACAAAACACGAGAAGACACAGCATCTGTGTGCAACTTTGCAGGCTGTTCCCAACTACAGAGGAACAGCCATACTGCAGATAAGAAAGAGCTCTGAGACTAAGCTTCATGCAAATTGTTCCCAGTGAACTACAAATCCATGGTGCAAAGGTGGTTATTTTTAAAGTTATATTTTGGCTTCTTTCTTTGGTGGTCATATGACATTTTCAGCACCTAGAAATCCTTTGCTTATGACAGTGTCTGAATGAAATGTTGTTACTGACGTAACAATTATCTCCTCACCCCATAGCTTTCCAGTTATGACTTAATATTGAGAAAACTGTGGGCTAAGTGAGTGAAATAACTTCAGTACCTTCAAAGGATGTGGTTAGAACAGTCTGCAGGGGTGGGAAGAGAGTTTTCCTTTGCAGTTGGTAGAGCAGCAACAACAGAGTGTCTTTCAATTGCTTCTGTATTGCAGCTCAGGGCTTTTAGCCCCTGTCTGCTGCACCCACACACGATCTGGTGCAGTCACTTAAAAAGCATATAGCAACCTCTCAGCTCAAGGAGTCCTTTCAAAGCAACCTTCAGTCACCCAGGGGGCTGGCAATCTGTAGAGGCTGCTTTTTCTATCCCTGAGATGGAGTATCACATTGGCTCTGCTGCATTGGGACCACCCTATGCCCATGGTGGAGAAATAGGATTTGCTTTTCATTAATTCTGTTACTATAAAAAATTCCTGTAGGATATTCTGTAGTTGGAGCACTGAATCATTTCTGAAACTTCCTATTCAAATATTTGTTTTATATGGCAATGGTATTAGTAATGTGCAAGTTTTATGCACTGCTATTTCCTCCCACACCCATTGAAAACTAACAAGAGCCAGCCTGTCAAAATAAGCATGTGAATTATAGATCAGCTATAACATGCTTCAAATAAGCCAGTGTTCCAGCCTAGGTGATACTATATAACTCTGCTTTCCCTCTGCTTGCAAAACTGCAGTCCAAATTCACCAAAAAAAGCCTACAAACTGAAGTCTGGAATTATCCCATCTCATTGCAGATACTTAAATCAGGTGCTTAACAACAGAGAATTTTCACCTATTGCTGATGGAAAGAGACAGAAAACTTCCTTTCAGCTCACCTAGTATTTAACTTATCCTTAAGGAGGGCCATTGCTGGCTGCTGAAGGAGACCAAGGTGACTCTGATTTCTGCTTAGGTGCTTCAGTTATATAGTTAAGTTTCAAGAAGAAAAGGAGACAAGGCTACCTCTGAACCTTCAAAAACTTGCAGGAAGGCTGAGCTCACTCTTTCTAGACCAGCCTTTTTTTCACAGACTTCATCCCCTTGTAGGTGGGCTCTGGCATTTTTCTGTGTTGCCAGCTGCCAAACGCCTAACAGGTATATTGTCCTGTAGGTAATATTCAAAATGATCAGGATATGGGAGTAAGTAATGTGCCTGCAATGTTTGCTCATGTGGGGTAATAAAAAGGAAAACTGACTCAGAGGAGCTGCATAGGACTGGGCAATAAAATCACAGAGGAAATCCAACACTGATAAATGCAAAGCAGTTCACAAGAGGGAAAATAACCTGAACTGCATGACCCAACAATGAGCTCTGATCATGGAAGGGATACAGAAACACTGGAGTCATTAATACAGCCATAGGCACAGACTGTCACATTCAGCATAGCAATTAGTAGTGATCAGAAATGCAAGTTGGTATCAACAACTATTAGAAAGAAATACAGAACAAACAGTGTGTCACTATAAATCCATACCGCTGCTGTATCCTGAATATTGAGTAGGATTCCGGTTTCCTATCCCAAAGGGTACAGCAGAAGCAGAAAAGGAACAGTGAAATGAGATCTTTTATAAAAGGAATTATTAAATACACTGAGATTTTTCAGCTGGGAAAAGCAATGGGATATAATACAGAGCCTGTAAAATCATGAATGACAGAAAGTAAGTACAGAATTACTGTTTGCTGTTTCTTCTAACACAGTAACGAGAGGGTATCAAATGAAATTAGGAGGTTTGAATGACACAAGTTCAAACAAAGAGTTACTTCTTCGTATATACAGTTAAGTTATGGATTGCCTGGCCACAGGATGCTGCAGTTGCTAAGAGCGCATGAGGGCTCAAAAGCAAATCAGAAGGATGTGCTGTAGAGAAATGCAGTGATGGCTATCAAATAGAAAGGCACTGCTGCTGGTTCAGCAAGCAAATGGGCTGCAAGTCAATGGGAGAGGAGCTGGAGACACCACTCTGAGGGTGTGCCATTATGTGCTTTCACTGTTCTTGTCCTCTGCCCTGGACATTCGCTGTTGCCCTGTGTGTGAGAGAAAACTGCACGAGATGGACCACTGGTCTGATTTTGTAAGGTCATTTTATGGTTTTAGTGTACCTACAAAACTCCTGTGCTTGAAGAGAAGAAAAGCTCATTTTAAGTAAGATCATACATCTTTTTGTCTGGTCAATGTCATCACTTAAGTAAATGGAGGGTAAAAAAAGGCTCATGGAAATCCAAACAGGAAGCACTTTGCAAACAAAGAGGCACAGGCTGGTGCCTGCAGAGCTGCTACTCTTCATGCTCCATGGGACCTGAAAGAGACCTCTCCTACATTCAGCCAGAGCACAGATGCAGAAGGACAATGAAATGATCTTTTTTTTTTTCCTTCTCCAGATAGGGGTGGATCCGATGCTTATCATTTGAATACTGAGACACACCTGGGCAGCAGCAGCAGCAGCAGCACAGAACTGAGACAGAATCATGACAGTAACTGTCTCTGGCTAATGTTCTGATGATACCCAGGCCAGCACTCAAGGAAAAGTCTGATTTTCGTGCTCTCACGGACTTCAGTCTTCAGTGCCAGCAGTGTGGTTACATGGATAGTGTAGCAGGAAGCAAGGGTTTGTTCCAAACAACACAGAATTGGTTCATCTAACCAGACCCACCTCTGGGTGTAGGGTGACCTTCATGATTAGCCTTTTAAAAGCCTTTCACTATATATGGCACTTTCAGTCTTGGCAAGATGAATCTGAAGGGAAAGCTAAGGGATGTCTCATGATGCAAGTACTAAGGCATTCTTGGATTTTCAAGAAAAAATACACAAAACAACTTCCTGACTCAAAGAGAGCTGTATCTGGCATGGGAAACTTCTACATTAGACCCCATCCTGACAGGGAACTATTAATCACGAAATTTGGAGTTTGTTTAGGTGGAAGTCATAATGACTTAGTTGCATTGACTTTGTTTTCTGTGCTTTTAAAATGCATTTTATGTTTTACACGCAAGCAGGATAAACTCCTAACCAGTAAAATTTATACTCATTACCTTGAAAGATCCTGTTCTACAAAGCTTAAAAAAAAAAAAAAAAAATTAAGAGATGTATCAGCCAGCCTGGAGGAGAAAATTTAAACCAATAAAAATGTGAATAATAATTTACAGCAACTCAGAAAAATTTCATTAGATCTTCAAACAGCCACAACTGAGAAAGATGCACACACTGGCTAAAACCAACATTCATCTGAGGAAGGACTGGAAGAAAGTTAATATTTTGCCAATACTTCTGCAGACAAAATAGGGCAACCAGGTAATTACAGACCTGTCAGTTTGACATCTATTCCAGGCATAGTGATGGAGTTGCTGATAGGAAAGTCAATTAATAAAGTATTAAAACAGTGCAATTTAATTAATGGCAATCAACACAGATTAATGGAAGAAAGATCTTATCAAATTAATGCGCTATTTTTATAAGACTACAAATTTGGTGGATAAAAGGAGTTGTGGTAATATTTTATACTTTGACTTTGGATGCATTTGCCATACAGTACTATGAGTGATTCTGACAGAAATCAGAACTAACATGATAAAACTGTCCTAGACAACCAACTTGTTTTAAAGCTGGCTACCATGGGATCCAAGAGCCTAACCTAAAGTGGGGCTCAGAGAGTGTGTTCTGCAGGGACTGCTTATCGGCCCGGTGTTAATTAACAATGATTCCAGCAATGCAGAAGGAAGCAGTGCCTTTGCTAATACCACTTTCCAAGGAACCAAAATTTAGAAGTGGGCAGAAATGGGCAATGCCCTTTTGGCATTGTTTGAGGAGCAAGTGCAAAAGAAATACCAGGTGTTTCCATGTTACCCAACATAAGGGATTTATTTAAGAACAAGTATCTCAGGCTTTACTTCACATAAGAGTTCTTCTTCCGGAAGCTGAGACTGAAGAATGAACTGTAGGTCCTGATACACCCCCGGCTGAACCCCAGAGCCCTCTGAAATCACGCTGCCAAGAAGGCCAGGGCAATCTTTTCCTGTGTGCAGAGATGCTATCCATCAAAGGCAGTGAAGGCCTTCTGTTACTTCTGCATTTGACATCAATAAAGGTATTGGAATAATGCTGGTCCTGGTATCAGCAGCTCAGGAGGGATGTTGGCAAATTGGAGGTAGTTCAGAGAAGAACCACAAGAATATGAATAAAAAATTGGCAGTAAAATGGAATGACTCCACAGGGTAAGTCTATTTAGATTTACTATATCAAAGCAAAAGCTAAGGAATAACTTGATTATGGTTTGTAAGTGCTTTCATGTGGAACAGACACTGCCTAATAGGAGAGTTTGTGCTCTGGTATAAAAATATACAAGGAAGTCCAATGGAAAGTTGAAGGCACATCATTTCAGTTACATTAGGGGTAGGCAACCACTGCAAACATTTACCATTCCCTCTCATAAAGCTGGATGTCTTTTCTATCTAGTCCTTTTCAAGTCCAGCTCTTGTTCAGCTGGAATCAATTCCAGGTAAGTTAATGACCCATGCTGAAGAGTCAGAAATGGTCTTAAGTTGATTTACACCCTTTACATCTGTGAATGCAGCTGTAACATACATTTTAAAGCAAATAAAATAGTTTCTGAGTGAAGAATGGGATCCAAATTTAGCTAATGGAAGTTTCTTGTGCACATCAAGAGGTGCTTTGTGAACGATGGGGGTGGTGTTTCTTTCTAGCTCTGCTTAGGAAGCCTGCTTATTTTTCAGTGCTACCCAAAAAGCTGGCAATGCAATGGATTACAGCGAGGTTTTGGAGAACAGCTCCTAGAAGCACATCCAGTTGTCATGTTTCCATCTCACATTCGCCTCCACCAGCATCATGCTGATGGGTGCAACTGAGGAAGCAAAACCTGCCTAAGAGGGATTTAGTTCAGGTCATGCACTTGTCTGGAAAACAGCTTCCTAAGGAAAATTATTCCTCAAGTGAAAAATGAGTGTTACACATCCCTAAAAGAAAAGAGACCTTAATGGCAACTGGTTGCAGTGCATTCAGTCTTAAAAGGTTAGGAAAAACTAGTCACAGCATATCATATCTTCTCTTGCATATAAGGTTTTCCCTGGAATGTGCAAACATAGCACTTCTCTTCCTGACCTTACACCCATAGCTGTGCTCTACTCACCTGGCCCATTACAAAAGAAATATGCTCCTCCTCCCACCCTCCCCATCCCCCCCCCCTTCTTCTTCTTCTCCTCTTAGCAAGACCAGTGTAACTTAAAACGTGGAAAATATAAAAGAAATGACACTTATATCTGACCAGTGAGGGAGTGCTTTTCCTCAGGTTATTTCATAAAGCTAAAAGAGGGGGATGTTCAGAAGAAAATTCCACCAGGTAAGATTGATTTAAATTAGCAAGGGATAACATTGATATGGATATATATAACACAACCACTTGTTAATTTCTGGGAATGGTGCCATCTGCGAATAATGAGAGTTAGCCGTAACAGAAATGTAAGGCCTAACTGGGGGAGCCAACTGCCCACAGTCTTGACAGTCAGATTTGGAGGGCAGTGTTGTGATTTAGAAGGTCAGTTTGCTTTTGCTAATGCTGAAGCCCATCAACAATGCATTCAACATACAGAGAGAGATTTGTAAACCACCGGGAATGATTAGGTTGGGAACAAACTGTGGCTGTAGCCATAGCTAAGACCTGGGGATGTAATACTATTGCTTGGAAATATACATAACTGGGATCCAGAACCAGAGAGAAAGATCACTGATTCTTGAGCAGAGGTCTGCGTTGCTTCCTAGGCAGAACATTCTTCCATACACAGAGATTTGTTCTGAAGACAAGACACTTCTTGGGTCCCGGATTAATAAACATATAATGGCAAACCTCAAAGTACTTTGGTTAATAGCTTTTTTCCTTTGCAATTATTGTACAATATAATAAGAAGGCAGTTTGCAGAAATGTTGCACTTGCTTCTCTCTACCTCATTTAACTGGCTTTTGTACATAAATTATATTTTAGAGTGGTTTTAGACTGGTTTTTTATTTTTTATTGCAGTGTAGTCAGTTGTAAATCTTGCACTGAGTTATTCAGCAACATCTTTTCTTTTTGTTGTCTGAGTGAAGAATGAAGCCTAAGGCTTGATTCTGATTGCAGATATGGCACATAGGTATTTATCCTTACATACTTTATTGTACCCTTATTTCACACACATGTAAGCCCTACACATGCAGTTTATGCAAATGGGTACAGAGCAGCTAATTAACAAAAGAAAAAAAAAAAAAACAAACAAACAAACAAAAAAAAAAACACGCACATACCAAAAGTCAAAATTATGAGATTTTTTTAAAGAAGAGTTGCTTGTCTCCATGTCTTTGAATAGCTCTTTATGATGTATGGAGAAAAAACTTGTTCCCTTACTGTCCCATGATTTATCACTTTCCTTAATCTTCCTTACTAGCACACTATAGTGCAAACTACAAGCAAAAACAATTACACAAAATGGAAAAACATATTCAAGTTGGCATGGGGATCCAGCCTTGACAACTGGTAGGGATGTACTTGCAAGCATATTTTGAGCTAGCTACTTGGATTAATTTTGCTGAAATAAAACTGTCTTCTCAATATGACAATTCTCATCACTTAATAGTTGTTTAATGTTCCCAGTAGGCTCAGCTCTGCACTTTGGAAATCAGAAAAAAAATAAAATTAAGGTCTTTCTTTTACCACTTCAAAAATTATTATCCTTTTTGTTCTAGCTTGTGTTTGTACACTGATAATATATTTTCTGTAAAGGGCCAAGGAGCAGACTGACCTGGAAAAGGAAGTCTTTTAAATGTAGAACTGACTTTGATCACTCACAAGACTTGTGCTCTGATCTAAGCTCATTGACATCAATGGAAGAAAGACTGCTATTGGCTTGGAGGGCAGGGTTGGCTCCTGTCCGCAAAGAGTTCATATTTGCAAAAGCAGATGTTAAAAGATGAAACAGATTGAAAATCAGAGTTACAGAAAAAGATACTTTTCTTTGCACAAGGTCAGATTTATGACATACTTTTCACTTAATAATTTTTTCTTAGTCCCTGAAACAGGAAACTCCAATTTCCGTACCTATTTTTGCTGTTTACCTGCAGATAAACCTTGGTTAAAGAATAGGGGAGAGTTTGGTGGATGATTTCCACAGTATGAAAATGTAAGGCCTTCTCCATAGACTCTTAAAGGATACTTAAGAATAAGAAAAAGGCTCCAGGGAAAACATCACACACACCCACACACCCACACCCACACCTTTCCCTCCCCCACTCCCCACCTCTTCCCTCCTGCAGCTGCATTTCCTGCAGAAAGAGCAGAGAAGGAACTCAGCACTATAGTACTGGACAACATCATCAAAGAGGTAAACAATTGTAGGATCTGTTTAAGAGATAAAGAAACTTCTAACTGGATTGTCTCTTTTGGTGACAGTTTCCAGACAAGGTAGATGAGCACAATGAAGTCCAAAGAGCAAAAGTTGGTAAGTATCCAGTCCTAAAAGGCATCATTCCCAGCTAACTTCATTCTGATGTGTCTTCAGAAAGATCATGAGGAGATATGATAGTTTTGTCATATGTCAGTCTGCTGGCTACTTCTTTGGTAGCTACCATTGATTCAGTAACTGTTTTATAATACACACTCAGAAAATTTCTCGTATTCAACCGAGTGAGAAAAAATAATGAAATGATATTTGCCACTACCAACACAGTTTATTTCAAACAGGAGCTTCTAAGTATTGTCAACTTGACATTTAAGCTTGGACCAGCCAATGGCATCCCTTTAGCCCTGACATTCTGGCTGACGTGTTTCAAGACACATCTCTCACATTTGGTTAGGCACCACAGCTATGGGAGACTGGCTGCACTTAGGCAAAACTTCACTGCTGACTTAGTCTTCAGACTTTGATCTGACTTCTATGATCTCATTCCTTTTCATATCTCACATGTTATATGTTGATCCTCCTCTAAAACTTCAGCTGACTGACACAGACTTAGACTAAAACAACAGTCACAGAATTATGTACACCTAACGTCTCTATGAGGCACATAAAGGAGTTTGCTCATTCAGAATTTATTCATTTAACATTGGACTGAAATGGCAGTATCTTCATTGACACAGCTGAGAGTAAAAGCAAGGTTTACAAAGTGTTAGGTTTGGGGAGGGATTCCATAGCAAAGGGAGTGAAATAATTAAACTATTCTGAAAGAGTAAAACTCATCCTATGGATAGGTAACTGTGTCATTCCACACTACATGTATCCTTCTATGCCTTTTAGTGTAGAAGTAAATCCAGAACCCAAAATTTATAGTATTTTCATTCCAGTCTTGAATATTGAATCCTTTCTTCAGATGTGGATCCCGATTCCGATAAAAATCAGGAGTTTCCAAGCAGAGGCTTAGGATGAATTAGACTTTTCATCCCTTTCTCCTTTCGCTCCTTTCTCTTGTTGGGCTTGGAGGCTCTTGGTAGCCTTTCCGGAGTTGCTAGGCTCCAGCTGATGCTGGGTAACTAAGAAAGTTAAACAGAAAATATTTATTTAGAGAACAAAGGTTGATGCAAGAGCCTAGGTCTTTGTCATAGTCAGAAGGAGTATGCAGGGGGAGAGGAAGGGAGAAATTGTGTAAAAAGCCATCTACTAAGAAAAGAATGTTTGATTTGGATCACAGGATGTGATACTGGAGAATGTATTGCATAACTTTATGGCTTGTCCTTATTTGCAATGATTCAGTATCCGGCACTGCTCATCTCATTTCTAAAAATGGTATTGAAAAGTTACAAAGTATTCAGAGGTGATGGGAATAAGTGAGGAAAGGGAGGAAAAGCACCTTTTCATTTTACAGTAAATAGCAAACACTGGGTCTGCAGGTTGTCCTACAAGTTGCTGCAGATCACTGACTGGGTCTATGTCCTTCCTCACTACCCAAGCGACATTCACCAGGTCAAATCTCCTCTATTGCCTCTATTCTCCATGCCAAATTTAATATCATGACAACCTCAGGGTATTTATCTCATAACTGTAAAACAGGGCACGTGCAGCTCCTATGGTGGAGGACAAGTCATGAGACTGGTGCAACTCTGTGGAGAGCGAGCTACCCTTCACCACAGCCATTTCAGAAGCCTCCCCTGTCAAGACTAGACCCTGACTGAAGCATCCCTAGCCTCTTTGGAGCCCTGTTCAGAGGTTATTTCTCTTTGCCCCAAAGCTGGCACCTCTGGGACTGACTTCTCCATCAGGGTTATTTCGTTATTGTCATACTGACCCCCTGAAATCAGGCATCACCCAAACTCGCAGGTGTTCACCCCAAAACAACCCTTCTCCGATTTCTGATCTTGCCCTGTGCTGATGTGGGGAAAGGACACTCAATACACAGACAGTCCCTTGGCATTGCCCTTCAAAGGCTGCAGCTCCAGGACAGATCTGTGCTCTCCCCATCACCCTGGTGTCTCTTGCTTGTATGTTTTTTTTCCCTTTTTTTTTCCCTTTTTTTTTAATTTATTTTTTTGCATTACTTCCTGATAAGTTATCACAGGGCTCTCCCAGTATCACATGAGAGCCAGCCTGGAATCTCTGTGTTTTGTAACTTACCACTGACTGAATCTTCCCAGTTTATACAGGTCTCTTGCNTGTCAGGCTCATTAGGAGTTCAGGGAGCCGCTCGTCAAACTTCAATATATATCCAAACTCCTGTTATTTAAACAAAAGAGGACCGATTTAAAAAAAAAAGAAAAAACGACAACCCGCAGTGGTGCTGGGCGGAGACAGACCGACCTCATTCATGGCTTTCTCGGTGAAAAGGTTTACGTTTTCCCCCTTCTT